>JAVQJD010075110.1:0-29741 GCA_036023655.1 Nannoperca australis | reverse complement strand
TGGGTCTTTGTGTGTGTGGAAGTTGGTCTCGACCGGCTCCATGTGATTGAGTGCCCTGAGATAACTTTGTTATGATATGGCGCTATATAAATAAAATTGAATTGAAAATTGAATTGAAGTGTGTAGGCAAGTCTGCTGTGAGGTTCTCAGTTTCCACAAGCACACAAACTGACCTCTCTCGCGTACTCCTCAGCCTGAAAATGGATGCCTGCCTCTATTTGGGTTTTTTGACTGGACAAGGTAACACAGCCTGAAAAAGCTAAATTACTTGTATTAAACATCTAGAAGCTACAGCAGTATTAGTTACAGAAATATTACTTTTACGCGTAAGTGGTACAAAATATGTAACTATTATGAAATATTCTGTCTTCTCAATATGAAAATTACATTGATAAGTGATTAATCATTTGTACTATTTCTTGAGCAAAAGAGTAAAACATTTGTTGGTTATAGCATCTCAACTTGGGGATTTGCTGCTTTTGTCATGGAGACAAGCAACAACATTGTAAACGGGATCATTTGGATTTTGAAATATGGGTTGGTGCAAATAAGTTAAATTTCCTTGGTAGGAAGTATTCCCTCTGCTGATTTTAATTAAAAATAAAAATGTGATTAACAGAAAGAAGCCAAGGAAGAGTTCTAATGCAAGATGTATCTTATTACTGCTTTCAATTTTCCTAACAGGAAATTATTCGTAAAAACAAATCATCTATTTAGGCTCACTCTGGGTGGAGGTTTGGTTCTGCCAGTATTTAAAAGAATACTATTGGGCAGCTAATTCTAGGGCATTGGCATACTGGCAATGGGGTTCTCCAGAACATAAATCACTCAAGTCTGCCCCCTTGTGGCAAAAATATGAGTTTATTTCCTTAATAAAACCATGCTGTCCCCTTATTTTTACAAATCCTGTAGCAATAATAATCAATTATTGCAATAATCAATAAAGCATAAGTAGAATCTACCTTAATCTACCTTAAGTTTTGTTGTATGCAACTTAGGCACTTTGTGAGGGAAACCATGCCCTATTTTGAGTCAGCCTGTGAAAGACACTTTTGGAATTGCTTTCTCGTTGCCGTGTTCCTCAAACCGTTCCTAAACCATTTCTGCAGTGTGGCAGGGCACATCATCCTGCTGAAAGAGGCCACTGCCATTAGAGAATATAATTTCCATGGAGGGGTGTACTTGGTCTGCAACAATGTTTAGGTAGGTGGTAGGTGTCAAAATAACATCAACATGAATGGCAAGATCCAAGGGTTCCCAGCAGAACACTGTCCAAAGCCTCGCACTGCCTCCACCAGCTTGCCTTCTTCCCATAGTGCATAGTGGTGCCATGTCTTCCCCAGGTGAGCGATGCACACGCACACTGACAACAGCACCATGGAACTACCCTGACATCAGGAAAGGTGACACTCACAAACTGAAACACAACCACTAGATGGTGGTAGTGAAACTCAAACTCATGGTGACTTAATCTGACCTTCTTATCATGGCAGTGTGCAATTATGAGACACTATACTTCTGGGTTCATAGTGTAGGTCTACAATTACATTCTCAATGACAAAGAGACATCTGAACCCAGGCCTGCATGTGTGATTAACACTGTACATGCTGTGCATTGTAGCCTGCCCATTCCAAAAGTTTAAACAAACAGATGTGAACTACAAAGTTAAAAGTTAGGAATAACAGGTATAACCAATCAGCACAGAGGAATACAGTCGCACAGATATTAAGTGTCTGTTTGGCTGCAGGACACATGGTCATTACAGGCCATTTCATTTCACACCTTTCCCCAAGCTATGCTGACAGACATCTGATGAATGAGCAGTGAGTACTCATTAACCATTTGACTTATTCCATCCTGAATTACAGCAGTGAGAAGCTATTTGGCCGCCACTTCTCTACAACATGATATGGGATGGGTGGAGGTAAGTGTAGGAGGCCATGCCATCAACATTAGTCACCAACTCTTTAGTACATGAGCAAAGCAGATTAACTGCATTCCACTTCTATATGTCTTTAATGCATCAATACACGCATGCATGCATGCATGCACACGCGCACACGCACGCAGCCTGACTCACCCAGCTGGGGCGGTCCTGCTCTCTGTGGGCGCTGCGACTCCTCATCCTGGAAAGGCTTCCCTCGACAGCACTGCTTGAAGGGGCTGATCGCCGTGAGACACTGCGAGACCGCATCCTGTTCAGCTCCTTACACATACAAATAGGGACCAAAGTGAACTCCACATCTGCGTCACATAATACATATCTTCACTGAAATGCCACATGATTATTTTGATCAACCCCATTCAGAATTACACTTAAACCTTTTGACTTTTTTTAGGTGCCAATTTGTTGCTTTCTCTGGTGGGTTTATTTTCTCAACACTCATGATACACAGTGTAACAGCAAGTTAGACCTCCAAAATTCTAACTGGTAGAATATTTATTACACACAACTGTAGCAAAAGAATCTGGAACATCTGGGAGAGGCACAGCATGCATGTACAGGAGTAAGTATGGCTTAGCTAAAAGAAGATCAGCATCGATAATGGAATCCTGCTTTACAAACTGTTTTACATCCGACACATTTGTATAAAAGATGCTATGATATATACCTAGTGTACATTTGAAAGTCATTAAATTTTTTTAATGTGTAAAATGTGAAAATCAACATTTGGTATCCAGCAGACATGCAAATCCAAAAGAAAATATTAGTTCCAAGAAAGACAAGCTGTGTAATGCTGGAGCAACAGCTGTTTTTGCCTTTAAATTAATTTGAAGTAGTGTTGCTTACTATTGACACAGAATAGTAAGACCAGCTTATTCGGAACTGAGAATTGTTATTTGATTATTTTAGTTATTATAAGAGTTATTTGATAACCAAATTTTTATTATCAGAGAATATATGTAGTTTCACCATTATTTTGTTTACCACATCAAATACTGACTCTTATCTCTGAACTGTGCTGCTTTCAGGCAGTTTTATACTGGAAGGAGAGTACACTTGTATGTTTTGGTGTGTAAAGCTATGACTATGTACACTTTGTCCCATACTGTTTTATCTCAGGCATGTACAAAACTATGTGAATGGTGAAGCACTTACATACAGTATATAATACAACATGCAGACATGTACATGTCCTGGAACTGATGACAGATTACAGATCTCTACAGAACAGGATTGATTTGCAATACAATGAGTGAATGTCGCAATATCACATGTATAGCATCGTCATGTACATCATCAGGTGATGCACTGTTTATTCACATCCCTAATCTGTGGATGATCTCTATCTGATTTCAACATACTGAGACTACAGATAAACTAGAAAATGAAAACATGTTCCACATTATTTATTTGTGTGTCTGATAGTGTTTCATGGATATCTCTGACTCACCTGAGATCCCTGTGATCTCCTGTGGCTTTGGACCTCTCCTCGGTTGTCTTGAGGCTGTGGCTCCCTCGGGAACCATATCTGCTCTGCAGTCGTGCTACTGTGGACTCCACTTGGAGGGCCTCCGGTTTTGGCCTCTGTCCCGGTAAAAGGGGCCAAGTGAAGTGGCTCATCCAACAAAGCAGACCACTGCCTCTGTGGAACCGGGAGCCGTTCCTCTTGCCTGAAGAGGAGCTGCTCTGGGCTGAGTTTGTTACCATATTTTCTGGGTTCAGCCACAGGATTGTCCACAGACATCTCAACAGGCCGCAGCTCCCACGGGTCCTGCGGGGACATTGTCCATACTGGACTTGTAATACCTCCTGAAGTCTGTGGTGGCACCTTCCAGCTAATATCTCTCTCAGGTGTCGGCTGTAATCTGGCTCCAAACCAAGCATCTACACCCTGAATACCAGACACAGGAAACAGGTCTTTACTGGGGGACAGCTGAGCTTGAGATGAGAAAGAGTCTATGTCCAGGATGGCAGGTTTGTAAGACTCTTCTGTTCTCAGAGATGGCTCCTTCCATCGTGTTGAAGGGTCACTGCGCTGAGAAGGAGCCTTGGAAAACGGTTCATTTCGGAGAACAGAGTCCAGATCCACCACTTTGGGCCTGAGAGGTGATAACTCCAACCTTGCTCTCTCCTGTTCCTCTTTCTTCTGCCTATCTTTTAGTCGCTGCCTCTCTGCTTCTTGCTGTTTGGCGATCTGTCTCATTTTCTCTGCCTCCTCTCTTTCCATCTTCTCCGTCAGTCTGCGTTTCTCAAGCTCCAGAAGTTGTCTGTCCCTCTCCGCCTTTTGCTTTTCAAACTCCAAGAGCTGCCATCTCTCCATCTCTTTAATTCTCTCCAGCTCCTCCTTCCTCTGCCTTTCCTTCTCCAGTTCTCGTTGCCTTAATCTCTGCTTTTCTAATTCCTGTCGCTCCAGATCTAGTTGTCTCTGTCTCTCCCTTTCTAAATCTCTTTGTCTCTGTTTCTCCAACTCTCTCTGCTTTTCCCTCTCAATCTCTTTTTGACGCTCCTTCTCCATCTCCCTTTGTTTTTCCCTTTCTTTATCAAGCTCCCTCATTCTTAACATTTCCTGCTCTAAAGCCATCTGTTTAATTTTCTCCGCCTCCTCTCTCTCCATCTTCTCTCTAAGTCTCTGCTTCTCGAGCTCCATGAGCTGCTTCTCCTTTTCTTTCTGTTTCTGTTTTTGAAACTCTAAGAGCTGCTCCTCCATTCTCTGTTTCTCCTTTTGGATTTCCATCAGCTGTCTTTCCTTGTCCAGCTCTCTCTGCCTCTCTTCCTCCCTTTGTCTTTGCCTCTCCAGTTCATGCTGTCTCTCCCTTTCCTGCTCTCGCAGTTTCTCTCTTTCAGTCTTTCTCTGTCTCTCCAATTCTCGTCGTTTTTCTTTCTCAAGTTGCCGTTGCCTTTCTAGTTCACTTTGTTTCTCTCTCTCCAATTCTTCCAGTTTCTGTTTATCAAACTCCATCTGTTTCTGCCTTTTCAGTTCACGTTGTTTCTCCTCAAAGTCTTGCTTTTCCTTCTCGAAGGCTTTCTGTCTTTGCCTTTCAAATTCTCTTTGCATCTCCCTCTCCTTCATTCGTGCAAATTCTAAATGTGCTTCTTTCTCCATTTCCAGCTGTCTCTGTTTTTCCCTCTCAAGTTCTTTCATTTTTGCCATGTGTCTCTCTGTCTCCTTTCGTAGTTCTTTTTTCTTTTCAACATCCATCATTTCCTCTGTCATCTGTGCGTCCAGCGCTGATCTGATCTCCCTGTGTGACACATGGCTCCTCATCATCAACTCCTCAACTTGATTTTGAGAGGTTTTTCCAAAAGCTTCATCTAATGATGGATTCCTCCTTATTGGAAGAACCTTCCCTTGAGAGCTGCCCAAAGCAGACCTCACAGAGAACTCATCAAAGGGTGCAGTCAGGTCCCCTGTGCTTGCTCCTGCATCTACAGGAGAAACTGGCTCCTGCATTTGTCCAGTTAAAGCAAAGTAGGTTGCCCTGGGTTTCGACTGTTCTTCTGCTTGCAGCATTTTCAAACGTTTAGGGGCTGCAGCCACTTCCTCCTGTTCTGCTTCTCTTTGCCTGTCTCTGTCTGCATCCAATGCCACTTGTCCTTCCCTTTGCAATTCCTTTAGCATCCCTTTCTCCATATTTGCTTCTTGTTCAAGACCTGTAGTGGTCCACTTCTGCAAAGCTCCGACTCTCAGATATCGTGGTTGCTGTTCTAGCACCACAGCCGAAGCTCGTTCACCTTGTGTGGAACCTCTCCTCTCTGCCACCGGCCTGCTCCCTTCTGAGCGCCTGGTGCGTAGCGTCATGGCTTTATCCTCCCACTGAGCCGATGGGATGTTCTCACTCACTGCTCTGTTCTCTTCTACTGCCTGCACGGTGTCAAAGGCATGTAACACCCGCAGAGGACTTGATGGAGACACAGGCTCTTTGTAGGTGGCAGTGACGAGAGTGCCCTCATCCTCACTGTTTTCTCTCTTAAATGACGGCCTTCGGAGCAAATCCTTGGCCTTGTTTATAGGCTTGCCCTCGTCCACCATCAGCACACTGCGCCTCTCCACAACATTTTCAAACAAGGATGCTCTCACTGTCTGTATGTCACGGCTGGGACCATTTTCCTTGGAAGTGGCAGAAAACGTCTGTCCTGCCTCAGGCCCTTCAGGTGTGGAGGCCTTTGTGAGCTGCTCTTGGGAATCTTTTAAATCCACAAATGCCCTGTGGTCACTAGGGGTGGAAGCTGACTCTTCAATCTAAGAAAATTCAGAGGTATACTGAGAATTGTTAAGTTATAAGAGCAAGCTTGCAACTTATTTTCTATTCATTTAACAATCATGCCAGTTTCTTCTTTTCACCATTTGAACACTGTGTAACAATAAATATGGAATAATCAGAAAGAAATAAGTTTAACTCTCAACTGAAATACTTACAAAACCAGAGATCATAACAAATGTGACTTGACAACAGAGCAGAAGAAAATACAGCACACAAAAGGCGTTAAAGTGAGTGAACAAATGTCAGAGTAGAAATGGTATCCCCTTGTTCTATGTTGGCCAGTGGGTGTGGTGCAGAGGCAGAAATCAAAGCCTCTGTGTTGACCTTTTCCCAGTGATCTCCTCACTGTGCGTTTCATAACCGGCAGCTACCGGGGTTGATTCGTGTGCTAGCTGTCTTAGGTTTCACTGCTTTGCTTTCACATCTATGGCAGTGACAATTCATTTTGCTCCAATGCCCCATGTCCTCTAGGGAAATGGATTTCAACATGCAAACAGACGGGGGTTGTGAAATAAATGTAAGCATTCTTGGTTTTCTCAACTCAAAGATGTATTCCACCATGATGTACCTATTCATATCTAATTGTATAATAGCATGTGTATAGGCAGACAATTTATTTTTCTGTCAACTTCCATCTTGTTCATAATCTACTTCTCAGACTACCTGTATTATGTACATGTGCCCTTTTTAACTCTGTTTAGAGTATAGCATGTGAAAGCTTGTCCCAGCACTGAGCTGTTTCTCATTGTTATTCTCATTTGCCTTTTAAACACAGACAGAGGCCAACAGAAAGCAGTTCCTATATTCCCTTCTCTTACCCTCCACTGAGGATCTCTGCCGATCTCATGGCAGTCTGCTGCCTCACTCAGGGAAACACTGCCAAGGTCTGGCGACCTCTCAGATGAAAACCTGGTGAACATACATCACACAAGACAAAGGCCATGCATGACAATGGAACTCTTGGACAAAGACATGGGACAAAAGCAAGCCGAGTAGACATTAAGAACAGCTCTTACCTTTTAGTCAGGTCGAGGGGCAAGGGGCGGGGCTTCACTGGTGGTTTCACAACAGGGCTCTGAGTTGGTGCTGTGTCCTCTGTCAGCTGCTTGATGAGCTGCTTTACACCCACAGGTGGTTCGGTTTCGGGGACTGGCTGAGAAGGAACGTCCGACCCTTGACCTGTGGCACCTTGCTCAGGAGAGAAGGACGAATCGAGGAGGAGACTTATTCGTGACTTGATGCTAACCGCACGCTTATCCTCATCAGTCTCCTTCACAGTTATTTCTTCGGTCTTGCTTTGAACTGAGACAGCAGGCGTAGTTACACCATCAGTACTTTGCAGTGTGGTACTTTTAGGGGTTTTCTCCTGCTCTCTCTTTTGTGGCAATGCGTTCTCCTCTGAAGTGTTCTCCTTTGTATTTGCCTTGGGAGTTTTACGGTGCAGTGAAAGACCTATAGACTCAAACTTGGATGTGAGATCAGCTGAAAGCGGTCGTCTCCCGGCCCAGCGATTTGCAGGAACTGGTGACTCTGTCTTGGTTGGACTGTCGAGGAAAATGGCTGATACAGGTCTGGGCCTGGAGCCTCTGGGCTGGGGGCGCAGTGGCACTGCTGCCTCAGGTTTAGCTTTTTCCTTTTCTTCTTCCTCCAGCCCTACGTGAACGAGAAAACCCATGGATTTGGCTCTTGTAATGGAGGTCCCACCTTTGCTAGATGTCATCTGGTCTTTCTCGTCTTGCTTTTTAGTGGTTCCAGACCACTCTGCTGCTGGAAATTTTTTAAGGCTCTTGGAATAGGCGAAGCTCGATGCAGCAGGTTTCTGCCTCTCAGCTGGAACAGGAGGAGTGGGTTTACTGGGGTCTCCGGGGTCAAGAGGAGGAGCTGGTTTAAATGGCTGGACTACTGGTTTGGTTGTTTGTCCAGTGTTTAACTTACTAGATGTTTTAAAGGTGGTAGAGGCAGGACGGTTGGGGTTGGTGGACACCGGACTGGGTTTGCCAGTAGCGACTGGTTGCTGTGGTTTCGGACTGCATGAAAGTTCAGGTTTGTATCCAGCGAGGCGAGTGGACTCTGGTCGTGGCTTGGTTTGGGGCTTTGGGGCGAGTATGGGCTTAATAGTGGTGTTTTTCTCCACAGCAAAAGGTTTGGGAGTGAGCCGTGGCTTGGGGCTTGGGACAGGTTTGTTAGGTTCTGGAGTGATGATATGGGACTGGTTGATGGAAGGGAGCTCGATGAGGCTCTTATTGCTGGAGTCGGTCAGGGGACTCAGGCAAAGCCGTCCTCCCACCGCTGTCCTCCCTACCTCCCCAGTCTGAACCTCCACCTGAGCAGCCATCCTCTTCAACAGCACCTTTAAGTCAAAAGAAGAAGTTCTCCTCAGAATAACAGAACAAAAACTGATCTCTGGTCATTTTTATTATTGAGGCAACACAGCACAAACTCATAATCAGCCTCATAGCACTCACTCTATCTAGCCATTACTGTGGACTTTGTCTTGGGAGTGCCTTACACTGCAGCACAATTATACACCTGACTGAGAAAGATATTTACACAAGGTTATTGATCACTCTAGCAGGTGTATAAGGGGTGATACAATTAATCAATTCATTGTTTCATTTTTGGGGGGCATTTAGGATGAAAAATCTCACACTAAGTTGACTGGAATTCTGGGGACACAGCACATGAAGCGCTCACTGAAGTCTCTCTAGCCATTATTTTATTTAACTAATCAATGATAATTCTAGAATTTCCTATAAACAACACGCAGACGTTTTGACTTATAGCAGAAACAGCAGGTGGACCTAATAACATTATCGATGGCTCAGCTAAAGTAAAAGGGCTGCAGCAATCATTTATGTGACCTGTGCTTTTCCTGCAATAACTTCTGAAAATGACGTGAAAAAGAATGATTGTTTCAAGTTGAATGTTGATACGTTTCAGCTGCGTCGGTGGTGACCTCAAGTTGTGATACATTATTTGAAGGCTATTTAAATGCGTTTCCTTTATTATTTACATACACTACATTTGTTTGGCTACATGATTTGTATCCTCTTTTAGTAGATCCGGTTTCCTCAGTTTGCCTTTTTAAAGAAAGAAAGAAAGGTGTTACAACTAACTATATTGCTTCATTTTTACAATGTGCTATATGCTAAGCTGGGTTTGTGGTGCAGTAGTGATAAGGACTGTGCCTTTAAGGTGGACCCTGAGACAGGGGAGAGGCTGGACAACTGTACAATGTCATTGTGTTTTTTTATGTTGTGACACAGGCAAATTAGGCTTAGACAGTGAATGGGGTATTCTACTGCAAAGTCACACCACACTGCCATTTAAGATTCAGCTCCTCCCCTCATAAACTTTCAGATGTTTTAACTGACACTTATAGTATGTTGATGAGATAAGGAGTTCATGTGACTTCGTTTTTTTTAAATACACATTATGATAGTAATCAGTTTTATCAGTTGTTTCTATAATTAGAAGGAAGATGGAAAACATAACTCAAGCACTGCCCTTAAAGGCGCACTTGTGTTCGCCGTTAAGAGGCTCCTTCACATCTGATAATGCTTTCCACATATTGCTGTGTGCAGATACTACAGACAAGAAACAGCTCTTTTGAAAAAATGACATGCTTCATCAAAGTGCTGCAAATAATCCCAGCATATTTTACCTGACCAGATGTCAACCGTCTGCCGTAGAGTGCTGGCTTCTGTTATAACCAAGCAGCAAAGTCATATCACACAGGAGGAAGGAGTTGAAGGAGCCTAAGAGGAAGAAACATTGTGTCAAGAATGCACACAAGCTTTTCACTCGTCAAGACTGCTGCGGTTAGGATGTGGTAGACAAATCACAGCTGAGCTACTACAGGGCTGTGCAAATGCGTCTTCAGTGCAGTGTTCTCATGCCTCCATACAGAAGCTAATAGATAATAATGTTTACACGGACACAGACGTCACCAAACATAGTCACACCCATACATTTGAGCTGATGGCATATGCCCAGACAAAAAATCAACAAAATACACGAGGAAAGTCATTAACTGAATGCTGCTATATGTTTACCTTTTCCTGTTCCTAGATTTGCATTGTGTTCTTGATCAATGCTCACCTGCCATCGCTCACATACTACTTATTATATCTATGTAAATTCAATCTGGGATGGTTGGGACTGTAAACAGTACTGAGTGCTGCACTTTTTCTGTTTGAGCTATGTCTTTCAGTCTGCATCTCATTTCATCTGCTCTATACTGACAAGTTTCATCTATGTAGGTGTCGATCCAATCATTTTTATTCCATAAATTCAGTGTATCAAAACCGTGAAATGGAAAGAGAGTAACAGATTGAAGAGTTGAAAACTTGAACTTTAGATGTTGACAGGAAATGCCTTCGCTAAGATGGAATGCAAAACATTCACTATGATGGTGGGTCGAGCAGCACAGCAGGGATTAGGAAAGTGTCTGCCTTATATAGCCTTAGAGATATCCCAAGACTCATTACTGAATGCCACAAATAACAGTTCCACATTGCCTCTGGCATGATGTGTACGTTAAATATTCTAAACATTTTGCAAACATCTTTAAGATGTAAGAGTAGTAAAAGTCAGACAGTGTTAGTAAGCCAACGCGGCGATTGCTGTGTTTTGGCACAGTGTTACTAGCAAGTCAATAACCTGGTTCAGCCAGTTATACAGAGTAAATGTCCTTTCATACACAATAGACAACTAAATGTCAACTGATCTACTACAAGAAGAAACATGGTCTATCTCAAGTAATGACAATGTACAACAAACTTAAATTAATTAATTAATTACAGTGCAACATCTAAAGTTGCCATCCAAGACATATGCAGAGTTCAACCAGTCTAATAGTTAACAGTATTAATAAGGACATGATCCAGTGGGTTAAGGTATGTTTTGGTTTTAGGTTTTCTTGCCATCAAAAAGTACATAACGACTTATCCATTAAGAAACATTAAGCCTATAACAACAGGGGTAAGCACAATTAAACATGATTGTAAATGTCATGTCTATTTACCTGACAAATGCTACCTAGGTACCTCCATGAAAATAGCATAAATGCAATACATGCAGATCATCTATTCAGAGATAAATACATGATGATAAATAAATATGCGTAGTTGGCTGACTTTAATTCACCAAGTTCCTCGACCGTAATTTGACGATTTTCTATAAGAGCTATTACCATTGAAATCAGTCTGTCCCGGTGTAGAATTTGCAACAAGTGTTAGCTCTTCCTCCTGTCCCGTCTGCTCACCTAAACTACCTCGTATCGTGGACAGTACCCGGTCCAAGAGTTGGCCTGCTCCGAACAGGAGTGCACAAAATGTAAGAAACTATGCACAAGTGTTGAATAATAGAGATGCATTCAGAGCAAATGTAGAGTTCAAGCTGTTTATAATTCCGGACACTTCAAATACGAGGAAAAGATAAACGCATCAACAGCTTGCTTGCTTGCTACGGTAAGCTAACAACTCAAGAAGCTGAACTCGCAAAATGGAAACACAGACTGAACTTGTCTTTCTCTGGTTGTTTGACACAACTTACCAAACGGTAATGTCCGCTTTGCCTCTTCTCTTGTCGAAACAGCTTCAAACACAATATATCGAGCCAACTTGACAAAATAATTACCCGTCGTAACAGTTAGTTATTACAGGGGCTAGCAGAGTAGCTAACTTAGCTGGTTTAGTTAGCCGGCCAACTGGCTGGCTATCCCGTCTCAGGTTGCAGTGTTGACAAGCTAGACCAGACAGCGCTGAATAAGCCGCCTGACTGGTTAGCCTCTACGTCAAGTGAGACAGGACGACATGTGTGTACTAGTTATTACTGTCAAAATAAAGTGTAGCACAAACAGAAACTAATCGAATATTGGAGCCAAGCAGCATTTTCAAATGAAATCCAAGGACATTAATGTATGCCTAAATGTTCATACGTCGGGTTTAATCTATAGGACGTCAGTATCCAAAAGAAACCCTCAGTGCAAAAGCAAATCACCCTGACTTCCGGACTGACGTTTAGCTTAACGTGCATAACTTGACGTATCCTTACTTTGATAATAGACTGAACATGGGATTATCCCATCTCATCAATATAGAATTAATTTGGGTTTTCGGGTGAAACAAACACATTGGGACTGACTGCCAGTTTCAATGAGTTTCAACAGAATAATAATTTTGCTAAGACCTGTCTGAATTTAATTGTTACATGAACAAGGAAACCAACACAATTAATGTATTTCAATAGCCTTATACATTTCATTAATGTCTGACCCTGCTCCGAGCCATGTCGATATATAAAACTCTCTGGCTGAGAGAACTATAATAGATGTAATAGACATCGTGCTTGTCAGGACTGCCCTCGTGTGGAGAAAAATAAATACTGCATCAAAAGATGGCAGCCACTTTCCCAATTTGATGGTGACTTTTAGTGTTTGATGTTACAAAACATGATCCTTTATTGGCATTGGCGTTAGCTAATTGCAGCATCAAACAGTCAGCTATTTGGTTGTGCATAATTCTTTATTCATTTCAACAGACTAGTTATATTCACTAGTCTAAAAACGTTCTCAAAATTAAAGGTGAATTAAAGAACCCTCCAAAAACAAACTTCCAATCCACTTTTCTTCAGGTTTCACAAGTTCCTTTACATGTCAGCACTTCTCTAACTTCACACATTTTCAACACTGAAATTAAACTGGGGGAGTAATGGTAAATGTCAGTAAATATTTGACAACAAAAATTGACAGAGGAGAAGCTGAATGAGACAAAAGTGCATATTTATGGTTTAACCTGGCAGAATACACAGGAGTTCTGTTGAGCCAACAGACCTAATCTCTTTAATTCAATACTGTCTTTTCACTTCCACACAATGGTATTATGTTTTCATGTTGTTATTACAAAATACTAGGTCATTGATCTGAAAACAGCAATCCCCAAATATATCCTCTTGAAGGGTGATTAAGTGCTAGCCCAAATTCTTACCTCTGATAAACACTGTTTATTTGTTTCCACCTGTTCTAAGATTAAGTTCCAGATTGATAATGTCTGAGCACTGAGTATCCTGGAAAGATTTAAAAGGTGCAACATACCTGCAGCTGGCTGACTGCTACTTTAATATAAAGCACTCTAGAATTATCTTATCCATATTACTCATGGGTCATGATGCAATACTCAGGGTCAATTAAAGGACTGTTGGACATCATACAGCAACCACTGTGATGAAAGTCAGATGTATGGAAGCCATAAAAAGCCCGAAGCACAAAGAATGAGAGCCAATAGCTTGTTATACCTTGCTTTACTTAGCATCTGAATCAAATGTTACCCATTTCAACGTGACAGGAGGTTGCTGCAAAGTTTTGTACTAGTTGACCAACAAATAATTCATGTAAATTAAACTGATGGCATGCCACCCAAATGGTGGCTCAAGCCATTGGAACACTGAAGCAGCATGAACTTTGGATACACACCAAACCCTATTTCTATAGCTATTAGTTCCAAGAAAGGTCTGCATGGAAGTAAAAACACAAGCAGTGGGAAGATCAACTCAAGAAACAAAATGATTAAATGAACTTCAGTGTTGTCTACTTTGTGTGAACCATGGATGTGCTGAACAGAAGTTTCTGCTTTTTCTTTTTCTTCTTTCCTCCTTTCTCATCTAAAAGGGAAGACACCAAAGATCAGTGCACGCCCTAAATCAAACACTTTAGCTTTACAAAAGAAATATATCAACAACTGAATTTGCCAGATACAGTTTATCGGTAGATGCCAGACCTGGGTCAATCACAGGTTGTGGGGAAGCAGCTGGGCCACAGTCCAGCTGCAGAAGTGCCTTCTCAAAGGCCTGGCTGAAGGAGTTCTGGAAGCTGGGCACAGGGACTCTGTCCGACCCGTCGCTCTCTCCATCGCTGTCTGCTGCTGGGGGAGCTAGCAGTTGATCTGCATGGCACAAGACACAAAACTAACATCAGGAAGGGAGTTACGCTGCCATCAAAAAAGAACAGGTTTTACAGGAAATAATACACAAAGCTCCAGTTGAATTGTAAGTACAGAGAAAACCAGGAACATAGAAATGAGTTAGTAAACAGCAGCCTACCATTTATTAAGTAAAGCATTGTTTCACTTGTTTTAGTTAATTGATGCAGTGTTTAGTGTTATGATAAATCATAAGATGTTTCTGTTGATTCCAAATTTAATATCTCAAAATGTGATACTATAAAACTGTAAGAAAATTGTTAATATATTGACTTAGTCTAATAACATTCACTTCACAAGGGACAAGCTTTTGTTAAAACTCAAATATTGGGGAACAGAAATAAGACCAATCAATAATAGTTTCAGTTGAAGGTCATAACCAACCATTTGGAAACATCAGTACAGAGCTTTATTTTTAATCACACTGCCTTGGACAGCTTTAGTTAATTTTGGATGTACGTAAATGATACTTTTTTTTATCACTTATTTGGCTCCCGGTTTAGGTAGAAACCACCTCTTTAGGTAAACTGTACCAAGTAAACTGTTGCCATTATTTTAGCTGTTCACACAAAATGAATGTCCACAAATTAACTCTACAACTCGAGAACCCAGTGGCTATTTGCTTTTTTCTGTTTAAATTGTTACATCAACGTTTCAAAAACACATCTACAATCTTGCACTACCTTTCTTTGGAGTGATCCTGGGCCCAGCATCACCTCTGGCTTTCCCATCTCTTAGCATCTGTACAGGACACAGTCAGGGTCACACCATGACTGGTATAAAAGTTATGTGCTACAACAGTAGCAATATGTGTGATGCATTTCCCTCATGACAAAAGGCAGACTCAATGAATAATGTCAGAATTTGTTTGTTTGCCATACACACCTGTGCAAAGGACATACAGTGGGAGTCGTCCTCCACACTACCCACAATGGGTGAAGAGCTTTGCCCATTCAGACTTGGGAATCTCATCCCATCTAAAACAAAAAGGAATGCTCAACTCAAATGCTTAAACATAAACCGCAAAACATCCAGAGAATAAACTTACAGCACTAAACAATACAATTGCAGAAGAAGCAGCTGCCCGTACCAGAGGACGGACTGCTGCTGAGGGGTGATGGGGGGGCCAATGTAAAGTCGGGCTGAATTGGGGGGCTGCTGTAGTGAGGCGGAGACCCAAATGCTGGGAAATGCTGAAGATTCTCTAATCCGATATGCACCTCAGGATCTGTTGGGGGGGGGGGGGCATGAGTCATATCTCACATCTCTCAGATTTGAGTACATTTTCCTTGAAGTATAATCTTCAGGTGGAGTTGTGACCTGATCGGCTGGTTACTTACATTTACCCTGCTTCTTGTTCTCCTCAATTTCAATCCGCTTCTCTCTGCGCTTCTCATCCCTCACTTTCTTCTGCCTCAGGCGCTTTCTCTTCTCCAAGTCATCTAGTAGTTTGGATGACAAGTTATACAATCAACAATTACAATCTATAAAATCTCCTTGCTACACCTGTAAATTCACATTCTGAAAATAGGCGGGGTGTTCTCACCTGCAAATGTTTCCAGAGTTTCTCTGGACACGATTGGTGGCTGTAGAGCTAACTCACAGATGCTGAACTCGCATGTGAGTGGCAGGTGAGCCAGATAGCGATGCCGACGACGGATCTCCTGCAACAAAAACCATGCATGAAAATTCAGTAATTACAGTAGATTGTTAAAGCAGTTTAGGGGAAAAAAGTACTGCCTGAAGCTCTCTACTGAAACAGCTACACCACAATGATCTGAACAGTATGCGATTTGTGTTTTCATGTTTGCTGACCTCAGTGACTGTGTGTCCCACTATCTCCACCACTGTGGCAGTGATGGAGTCAGGACTGGCCTCCAAGCTGCCGTATTCACGCAACAGACAGCGTACATTCACAGGATGCAGGAACATCTGCTGGCAGTCGTCAGCTGGAGGGAGAAACATTGTCAATACTGGAACTTAAGGGAAGAAAAACCAACAGCCCATACAGCCAAGACAATGACTGATATGTCTAACTAGTATTTCCAGCTATGTTAAAAAGATGTCAATGTTACTCAGTTTTGACATTGAATAATCAAACACGATTTGTCAATTTCCCCCCCAGCTGATTTGTACCATATCTAAATTCATCAGTTGGTCTTTATTTAATCAGAAAGTTTGCAGTTTACAGTTTCCTCAAAGTAACATTTTCCTCTTAGGAGCCAAGCTTAATATAAGTTGAAAATCAACCTCAGTTGATTTGGCGGGCAGGGGAAGCCCTACAAGGCTTAGGCAGGAGTGCAGGGATCTACCCACCTTGGTAGAAATAGTAGTAGGGGCCGTGCACCACACTGGTCGAGGGGCGGCCTGACTCTGCCTGGCTGGCAGGGCTATTCTCATCAAGCTGGGGCTCTGGGGCTGCATCCATCTTTGCCTCTGGAGGCTCCTCCAGCACACACTCCAAAATGCCTACAGGGAAGCCTGGCAGCTCTGCAGCGGTGTCCTCTGGGACTTCCACCACCTCCGCCACCTCATCATCAAATGCAGAGGAATACTGCAGCACAGGCTACAAAGGAACGAGACAGACACTGATCAGCATAGCCATAATACCACATAATATAATAATATAAAACTGTAGAAGCTACAACGCCGGGAAGAACATGCAAGTAAATTTATCTGATTAGTTCATCCCATCAGCAATATTGTCAACAAGTGATGCGTTTAAGACTCACCTTGGTGCTGCTGGTGTTAGTAACCACTTCCTCCACAGGAGAAGACGGTTCTTCCAGGCACAGAGAGGACAAGTCCAGGCTGTCTCCTGGATTCGCCTTCTGCTGCTTCAGCAGCATTTCCTCTCGCTCCTGAACCATAACGACATACAGTTCAAGAGTTCAATGATCAGTCTATTGCTATGTAGGGTCTTATTCTGAGGGATAAAGTAGGTTTAACATTCAATGGCATAGCAAAAACTTGTTTACAATTTTTAGCGTTTAGCATTTCTTTTCATGCTTTCTCAATTTTTATATAGTCTGAATGCGCTCATTTCGTACAGTGATTTATTTGTTCACCATGTCTGTTGCTTCTTTTATGACTACAGACAGTCATGCAGCTTTAGTTACCTGCAAAAGACAAAGAGCGCTCTGGATGAAGCAGCCTTGGGCATCCTCTTCTTGGCTGAGCTGAACCTGCAGGACAGCTTTCTCCTCTCCCACCAGGCTCAGGACCTGTGCTGGGGAGGTCAGCAGCAGCTTGGAGTACGGGCTGAGACACGCATCTAGAAAACACACATCATCCCACATTGAATGGGTAGTAAGGGATTAAAAAAAAAAGTGTGTCATCTTATTTATTTGTTGGTTGTTCGTTCCCTTTGGGAGTTACACATGTTTATGACAGTGACAATAAAAAGGGGGGAAATGGTTCTCTTGTATTCTCGTCTACAAAAGACAATAGAGAATCTTCCTATAACATAAACTAACTAAGACAGAAAAACTCTGGATGTAGAAGGTGCTATTCAACAGAATCACTGTAAGCCATCTCTCACCTCCAAAGCGAACCGGCTCCTCCACCTTCACCCACTGAGAGCTAGGCATGGCCACCAGAGCCCCCTTTTCCCTCCGCATCAGGCGCATGGTGATTACATCACCAGCCACATACTGCCTAGTCTCCATGGCAACCACACTGCAACAAGAAACCAATTGTTAAAAGTAACTGTCAAAGGAACCCGACCAAACCAAAATAAAGTGCCTCTGTGTGACGGACTCAGAGTTTTCCTTGTTAAGGAAATACTCCTCTTTTTCTCCTAGTTCTTTTACTTCAGAGTTAGTTCTAATTCTCATTTACCTCTTCAGGTCATCGGTGTGAACGGCCTCATAGCAGATGGGACACTTGGACCAGCTCTTGTCACTAAGAGACAGGTAGTGCAGCATGCATGGCCAGCAGAAGATGTGTCCACATCGGGTGATGCGGGCTGCCAAAGGAGGGTACAGGCAGATAGGACAAGACGGCACCTCATGACTGTAGATGCGCTGTAGGCGAGCACAAAAATAGATCGTCGGCATGGAAATGAATGTGGGCTTCACTTTTAATACATGTGCTGGTAGCACAGCTCAGCAGATGACAAGCACTCACCACTTGCTGCACACAGTCCCAGTTGACCAGAGTGTCTGGATCAGTGAAGTGAGCCTTGTAGTCCTGGTCATCAGTCACCACAAACTGGCAACTGAAACAGATAATGTTAGTTAACTCCCACATCTTTAGGCTCTCTATTTCATATTACGTACTATAAGGAGGGGCTGCTTACTTGGCCTGCAGAAAAAGCTCCTTGTTGAAGGGCTTGTGCTTGTGGCCCCATTTGTTTCGGCGGCCCCAATAGGAGTGGCCTCCATCTCCGACGCCACCATTCCCTCCACGGGGTTCAAAGGTGAAGTTCAGCAGGTGGTTCAGGCTTATTTTTCTCGGTCCAGCAAATTGAGCCGGGCTAAACTCGGCCCGGCGTGTCTCTGCTACCTGGAGAGGCAGAGGTGGATAAGAATCTGTGAAGTATATTTGAACTTACAACTGATGCTTAAAAGTTTTCTTTTTTACTCACCATTTTTAACACCAAAAAAACTGTTTGTTTATTTTATATTTTTGTAACACCTTAATAATACCAACCTCCTCACGTCGTCCTCCACCTGTAACTCCATACTGTCGTCCTCCACCTCTCTGAGAGGGTCTCTTGTCAAAATTCTTGCTTTTCTGTGAATTGGTGCGGCGAGGGCCTTGGAAAGTGTCAGTTTTAGGAAAGGAGGGCTCACGCTTGCGGCTGTAGCGCTTAGAGCCTCCATTATTTTTACCTTCTGAAATAAAAATAAAAAAACGAATTAGCTAGAGGAATACAGAAATATTGTCATTCAATATAACATTTTGCTGATGCCTGATTTGTGAGTTGTTAACCAGAAAGTGCTGAACGAAATAGATATGCATGGAGGATGGGGTGTTTTAAAGCCAGGGACAAATTCCACACATCATTAGGAAGCTCATTTTGACTACAAAGTAATGGAAGTAAATGTTACTCCCAAGTGAAAGAGAAGTTTAAGATTTAAAAATGATGCACGAGACGAATTAGTTAATACAAAAAACTTGCACTGGCCGTATTTAACGTCACATAATTGGTTGTAAATTATATAACTAGCTGGATATAAAACTTTGTTAAAAGTTGACAGTTAAAATGTGACAATGTGCCTCTGCACCCATGCATATGACAACTGTGGAGTACAAATACAGGGCGAAGTTTATTACAAATACAGTTGGAGGGCCAAGTGTTTAGGAAGCGACGTCACGTCAGCCATCCGAGATAAACAACCTGTGCTACTGTTAGGCCCCAGCAGGCCCCGGGGCAAGGACAGAGTTTAGAGTGCAGACATTATTGTGTTTGACAAACTCCACTGACATGTTTGGTGTTTACAAAGGGGGGTTCACCTGTTTTGGGTTTAGTTTCGCCCGGTGTTGGGCCTGCGGAGCTGGAACGGGGCGGAACCTTGGTGCTGGTGCTGCTGTTGGGGTTTTTCTCCATGTTTGTCTCCGTGCAGTGAGTTGTGCTGAGGCCGAGCTCCAGGCAGAGAGCAGTCGAGCTCTCTAGCATCAAACAGAAAAACGAAGGAGGAAAGCGGGACGCAGTGAGTGCGGGTCAGGCGGCGAAGGCCCTGATTCATTTCTGTCAAACGCGGAGACCCCATCACGGCGACATCTTGACAATAAAACAAACCGAGAAAAAAATAAGAGACACGATTTCGGCGTCTCAAGTTATGGAGGGTGCTGGAAGGGAGGACGAAAGCTCGCCACTCGGGGCCAAGACCCCCGAATTTAAGGTTTTTACTCGTTAAGGAAAACAATATGCCCTTAACAAGGCGTTAAATGTTTTCCAAAAGTTGGAAAACGTCACAATTTTAAGATTTTGACCAAAAAATATCTCCGTTTCAAAGAGCTTGCAGTAATGGCGACGGGTCGCCAAACAGGAACCTGAGAGACCCGGATGTTTCTTGTACTGCCTGCAAATACGTTTAGTAGAGGCCCAGCTAGGTATTGCGGGAAATGTAGTGATAACTGAATTGTCAGCTATGAGGGTACAAAAACATAAACGTTTTGAGGGAAGAAAATGGGTTTAGTAAAAATATTATTGTTGATTAACTGAACCAATGTCAATATTGATACAAGCTATGTTATATCAGCTGATTAATATAATGTAGATATCTCTGCATCTTTAATTAAATATTTTACCAATTGTATACCACCAATGTTTGGATGGTCTACATAAGTGTGTGCACAAGGTAATTTTTAGAATACCACCAGAAACATTATCTTCAAAAATACTGCTTTAATTTGTAAACAAAATACAGAGTAGCACAAAACATAGGAAAAAAACAAGATGTTTCTTCTGAATTAGGCAATTGTCTTATTTTGTGCTATGTGATTGCAGTTTTATTTTTGGTGACACTTATCCAAAAGAACTAAAGGATAGCAATCTGAGGATCTGAGGCTTAAACATGTGCCCTGGCTGTTATTGATACTTACCATAAGGCCTCAATTTCAACGGGAGATATTTATGTGACAAAGTGTAACAAACATCATGTAATGAGTCCCATCTGTCAGTTTTCTTTAATAGCAAATACTCTGAGCAGCTGCAGTAAAACACATTTCCACATAGTTGGGTGTGTATGCTTTATATCTTCCTTTCTATCAATCCCATAACAAAAATAGTCCACAACCAGAAATCCAAGAAGTACATAACAGCTGCCTTTTATTGTATGTTGTGAATTCACTCTTCTTCATCATCTTCTTCACTCTCTGATTCATCTCCAAATGCTTCCTTGTTTCCTCCTATGAGGGAGCAGTTCAGAATTGCTTTGTGAACCTGTTTTCTTTCTTCTGCAAATAAACAAGAGAAGGATCAAGTCAAACCAGGCATTTTTCTTTATCCAACTTGTATTCAATGTCTTGCATTCAATAGTTTGATCTCCAATAAACGACTGCAATAAAAAATTCAAAAAGACCCTAAATTAAGTGAAATGCTTCATTGCGTCCTGTAAGATTAATGTTCAATACTGGTAAAAATGTAAAGTTAATGTTGAAAATGTGTTATTAAAGAGTTTTAAAAAACAACAGCAGATAAATAAATCACTACTGACCTTCATTTTTACATTTAGGGAGCATTTGACGGACCTGCTGGGTGTTGTATCGGACCAGAAATTTCTGACACGTTCTAATTGTTCCTGGAAAGAACAAATAGTTTAAATTAATGTTCAGTTAATATTTTAAATTGTTAAAAAATATGTCTGATTCATTATAAAACATATTCATGTTTTTCTTACCTCCCACATGCAAACAGTTCAGAAAACATGGGATTTTCTGCCCATGACTTTCAACACTGGTAATGAAAGGCAATGCAGACCAGAGGAGTCTGTAACACCTTTTGGGGAAACGCAGGAATACTATTCCAGTATGAGCATTCAGATATTTCACTAAAAAAAACAGAAAAATTAGAGCTCAGTCAACACACAATATCATGAAAGTACAGTGTCATTAGGGATTCATTCTTTGATTCAAAACCAGTATGATGTGAAGGCCTCTAAAGAGATAGAAATTAACCCGCATCCAATGTGTTTTCAGGATACCTAGATAGAGAATATTACTAAGGCACCAAAGGGTACTTTTTACTCCACTACATCTATTTGACAGCTTCATTACTTACTATGCAGATTTATATTTTACATACAAAACACACTATCAGTTTATAAAATAAGATGTATTCTTATAGATTAAACTACACAACAGTATAAAGGTAGAGTTTGTTTTGTCTTGACCAGCAACAATGGACAACAAGTAAATGTCAACACGTTAATGCAGCAGTAATACTTACAGGCCATTCTGCTGCATGAGTACTTTAGGTTGTTTGGGTACATTTTCAGATTATATGTCTGCATTGCTAATGAAGTACTATAAATTGGCATGTATATACTTTACCTAAGTAATGCTTCTAAATACTTCTTCCAGCACTGCTTACCACAGAATCTGATGCTGCAGAGAGCTGCACCATAGTCCCCGTGTGTGCGAGCCACCGCTGCCTTCACTGCCGCTGAAATAGCTCGGTCATCCAGCAGCAACAGTCGGCTCCTGTCTGACACGTTGACTTCGCACAGTAAATACCTTCCGACAGAAGGGGTGCCGTCAGACATTAACTGTAAGCACACACATGTGAGCAAATGGTACATGAAGAGCACATTTTACCTCGACTTCGACCGCACCATCGCAGCTCCTCTCTTCTTCCGTGGGAACTTCCGTCAACAAAACTATCTGCTACCCTGAGAGTTGCACTAGCGCCACACGCTGGGTATTAATGGCGACGCTGGATGTACTTGACACTAGACAATGGGCAGCACGAATTTGAAGACGTCAATTCATCAACACATCCAGACAAACAAAAACACTCAATGTTTATCATTACACAAAACGGAAGAGACGGCAAACGACAGCTTGTAAACTGGATTTAATGGTCTGATTTAACTCAGAGCATTTTTGTAACAGCTTACATTAAATTGCACCCAGTTGAAGAGGAAACGGGAAGGCCTGGGCACTAAACCGTTCATACCCCCTCGGTAACTATGACAATCGCCATCATTCTCAGCCAATCACAATCTTACTTTTCCGTCTACCGTACACGTTTTACGCCATCTTGAAATTACACCCACAGTTTGTCAAGTCGCTCTCAAATTGAAAATACACGACTCTTTTCATTATTACTACAGTATCCGGTATGAACGGTTCACGAAATAAATCGACACCGACAGTCAGCAAAGGTCAGGCGGACACAGACACCGGTTCGGAGAAAAACCACAGGGATCAAAAGACTGGTGGAGGAATGCTTAAGAAGCTGAAGTCGAGGCGCAGTCAAACGGATAAGTGGCCTGTGGTCACAGAGGATGAACTCCGGGCTCTGGGAAGAGATATTTCCCCGGACCATGTCCTGGGTCTCCGGGCTGTCACGGAGGGTAAGTTGTGTGAACGTTAACTTGGTTTTCATTAAAGTCGGTAAAATCACACTCAACGAGCACCATTTACCCCAACGTTATGCTAATAGTGGCTAAGTGACGACTTTTCAGGTTAGTTGATCAATAAGTCCGTAAAATTAGCATATTTGTAATGATAAACCGAATAACAGTTGTAAATTGTTCAAACAGGTAATGCTATCTATGCTAACTGTGTTTTGGGGTTGGACATTTTAATTCTTTGGTGTTAACCAAAGATGTACCCAGGGGCATAGGAAGATATTTCGGCCACCCAGAAGGATTATTGTTGAGGGCTCCCTCTGCTTAAATCTGTGTTCATTTAGTTATTTTTTCCGCTTGGCGGAGAAGCCAAACAGCTGCAAACACAATACATTGTGATTATAAAACGTTTTTATGGTAGATGTGTTTGCCAACACAATAAAAATGCGACCACATTTGCAGTTGTGTTTCTTTCCACCATACAAATGTTCATTATGCCACTTCCCTGAACGTCTAGCTTTATTATCGTCTCCAGCTTCTGCTGAGGGAAATGTCTGTCTTCACTGTCACCAGTCAGTCACTAACTTTCTGTCTGCCATATGGTGTTGGCAGGTAGTGTCGTAGGTTTGTTGGAGCATATTCACCAAAACAGCTTCCTGCTGCTGTGAGCCCTTTCACATTACACACAGTCATTTGATCTTTTGTTAATTTTTTTGGTCATATTTTTGGTCATCCCCTTCAACCTAACTAGTAACTGCCCAGCTTGAACCCTGTGGGTCAAACCCCACGGTCTGTCACCGGACACCCAGTCTACCACAGTTGCAGCTAATGCTTAATGCGCCCCTTTGTTTTTGGCCTTTTCCCGGACCAGACAACAATGGCATTACTTCCCTTCTCTCTCACAGCACTTTGTTGAAAAGCATGGCGCCTGTACTATAGCATTACTCACCACTACTGCAAGGTGCGGGAGACAGAAACAGATACTGAAACCCTAGTTGCACATTGAGTGCTATCTTGAATTATCTCTGTAAATCTAATTAAATATCAAAGACTAACTTTCTGGGAAATTGGACAGAGGGACCTCTGTTTGCTAATGGGTGCTCGCTGCTATATGTTTGTATTTGTCCTAACATGAACTCACATTTTTACTTCACGTTCCAGACTATCTGTGCAAACCTGAAGACAATATCTTCAACATTGACTTTACACGTTTCAAAATCAGAGATCTGGAGACAGGAACTGTTCTGTTTGAGATTGCCAAACCTCCAAACAGCGGTAAGTGACATATTAACTCTTGCCACTCAACCAAGCCTAATATTCCCAGAACGTAGGACAGACTCCAATGAAATGCAGAACACATGAGCCCTCGTATAGATGCAACTATTCACAAAGCTCACAGACTTTCTCTCAGGGAGATCCATTTCATTCGACCTGACATGTTTTCTTGTACAGCCGGTACAAACAGTAAAGTTAGCAATTGCCAGTTTCCCCTTCCACTATTATCACTGGAAAGCTAACCCTTTCTCAGTTGACTAGCTTGGAGGGGCATGTATACAGCCACAGCGCTGATGTTCAGTTATAGCCCTCAGCAAGCATGAGAACAACAGTCTCTCAGGGTTGTGTTGTGTATAGCTTTCACCCCACTGTCACCTGCTCTACTGGGTTACATTTATCTCCAGAAATATTCATGTTACCGAACAGTCCCATAAGCAAGCTGTCATTTTCATTGCTTCCTTTTTTGCTAGGAACACATGCATCATCGAACACCTTGATCTGATTCACCTGACACTGCTCTTACAAACCATACAATATCAGTGCAATCAGTTCTATCATGGCTTTTTTACGATGATAATTTGAATAATTAGTTGAAAATGTAATATGTTGAGCAATAACATGTAACCGATAACATAATATGTATCTTTAATTAAGCCTTATCGACCCTTATTTAGCCTAGTTGTTATCTTTGTGATTTTTGCCTTTCCTGTGAATACTGAGTACCAGTCATTGAATCATGTTTTCTGTGTTAGGTTCTGTGGAGGGTGAAGAGGAGAGTGGAGATGTCGACACCAGTGCAGGGCGTTTTGTGCGTTATCAGTTTACACCAGCCTTCCTAAAACTGAGTACTGTTGGTGCGACGTAAGTAAATGGACCATAACTTTGGACAAAAAATGACTGAGAGCGCAATAATCACACTTTTATGTTCAGTCTGCTACTGAATTATAACTGTTTTCTTTCTTGTCTCTCTTTCTAAACCTCAGTGTGGAGTTCACAGTGGGCGACCGGCCCATTAACAACTTTCGTATGATTGAGAGGCATTACTTCCAGGGACGTCTTCTCAAGAACTTTGACTTTGACTTTGGTTTTTGCATTCCCAACAGCCGCAACACATGTGAACACATTTATGAGTTTCCACAGCTTCCAGACGACCTCAGTGAGTTCCAGTCTTATTTTGGTCAGCCACTAATGTTAATGCTGTTACATGCATGTTTATAATCCATACCTTGATCTTTGTTTCCTCCCTTCTTTCCTTCTTTCTCCCCTTCCAGTTCGCCATATGGTGGCGCACCCTTATGAGACCAGATCAGACAGTTTCTACTTTGTGGACAACAAACTCATCATGCACAACAAGGCAGACTATGCCTACGATGGGGGTCTGTAATGCCTGAAGGGGAAAATGTGTGCAATACTTCACACGGGATGGATTTCCTGGATTACAACCATCCAAAAGCTTCTTCACGGGGGCGGGGACAGAAGTATTCTCTCCTTTTGTGGACATTCCTACGAACGTGACAACATTCTTCAGATTTAACGCACCACATCTGCCTTCATATGAAATCATGGATCCATTCATCAGTACCTCATAGAGCTCTGTTTCTGGGACTCCAAGGAATGTTCCGTTAGATATTTCTCTGTAAAACCTTTTTCGATCTGTCTTAAACACTTTTGCCTTGAGTTTCTTGCCGTCTCTGCTGGAAAGGGACACTTTTGAGTCACAGACCTCTGTAGAGTGTGTTAGTTATGACTTTGTTTATTTAGCCGTTATCAGTTGAACTACCTTTTGCAAGTGACAATTGTGTTTCCCGTATGGAAAAGCAAGCATTAACTATATGTTTTACAGTATTGTTAGTCATAGGTGATCATGTAGCACTAGTTGACATTGTTTGACTTTCATTCTTCCTTAAAGGATATAATAAGTTGTGAGTTGGGACTGTTCGTGTTACTAGTCTCAACATTAGGACAACCAACCATGTCTTTAGTAGGACATCTTTTGATTCAAGAACAGCATGAGCTCTTTTCATGATGCCAGCTGTCATGTCCATCCTGCTAATAACATATCACATTTTTATGACAGAACATTATTTTACATCAACATCATTGGCTGTCGACTGGGAATCTAGTGTTTCTAGTGAATTGAGCGTTGTGTCCTCTACACACTGGGATACATGAAAAGCCCAAGATAGCAGCAGACTGGACTTTCTTTATATGCCATCCGTGTCTAAAACAGTTTTGTCTTCCTGTTTTACCCACCCCAATGTGTAATCACACTGTTATTTAATCCCTTGAGGTCTAGTTTATTTGGCACAACAGCACTGTGAATCCTACTCTCTAGGAGCCGAGATGGGTCAACGATATCAAACCGAGTGTATCTTCTGCTGCTCTGCGCTCAGGTTCTCAGTCTACCAATGAAATCCCACAGTAGCACACATGTATAGAGTGATGTAGCTTGGTAGTTGATCTATTTTTAATGAGGCAGTAGGGTAAACACAGAAGTTGGTCTGTTTTTTGCCCTGTTTTAAGGACTATACTGGTGTATTTCAGCCCATTTATTACAAATGATGTAAGTTAAGTTTCCAGTCCATTAGGTACACCTGTACAATCAACAGCCCCATAATAAATCCTTCCTTCGTTAAGCTTGCAATGCTCATTTCTTGGTGAGGGTATCAGAGAGGTGTTGCATTGATTATATGGTCATTTAAGAGGCTGCAGTGCTGTTGGATTGTATTCCATCTAATGAAAGGTGTTCCTGAAAGGCCGGGTTGTCCATAATTCATTGAATGATGAAGATTTTGAGAATGGTCCCTGCTTGAAATGTAATTTCCAGTCTAAATACCCATTGTGATTCCATTTCTTTGATTTACAGTCATGAGCGAAAATCAGCAGCTACCTGAAAGGCAGGAAAGAATTCTAAAACCTTGTAAATTGTCAGCTTTGCTTTAACACCATTATGTCATTTTTTTTAAATCATGCAAAACCACGGGAAGAGTCTGGAAGTCATTTATAATACACATAATACACATCTGGGCTTTTTTTTACTGTATATTGTAACATCAATTCCACGTGCCTTATATCCAGGTGTTCAATCTTTTCTTCTTTTTTTATGTAGGGGAACCTTTTGCTTCATCCATATGTAAGGCAAACACATCAAGCTCTCAGTTATAATATCTTACAGGGTCTTGTTGTACTGCCTTGTGTGAAACTAGGTGTGTTATTATTTTTCATTTTACAGTTTGAAGGATTCATGACAACTATTTAAACCCATTAATAACAAGTGTGATATCAGGCACACACTTGGACAGCCATTGCCTTTATTGGATCTGACTTTGATATGACATGAATATGCCACCATGTTTGTTTGTTTTTCAAAATGTCCATTTAATTTGTATTCTGTTGTGAAATGTAACATGGGAAATCTAATGACATTGTTTTTAATTTTTATGGAATGACATTTTTGCACAGCTCTTGTTTTTCGAGATCTTTGACTTCCTCTGTGAGTACAATGAGGATTTGAATAGAAGTAACTTTACCTAGACTTGTTTTATTTTTACTCTCATTTGGTCTTGTTTAGTTTGTTTCTTAAAGTTGTATGAAGAGTGATGAATAAAAGCTAATATCCAAGTAAAACGTCTATTTTGTCCGCCTTTTACGAGCAGACTACATTACCCAGAATCCCCAGCTCAGAACAGACAACAACACCAGCGGCACATGTTCTGTCATGGCGGCCCCCGCCAGAAAGATGGTTGGTGTGTCTGACGACTCCAGCAGTAGTGACGACGAAGCGCTTAAACGGGTTCAGGAGGCAGTTTGGGAGACACGAACCGACAAGAGGAAAGGTGAACGGTTTATTGTTATGTTAGTAATGAGGGACGAAGTGAACATTTCTGTAAAGACGTACACTCAAGTAGAAGGACGACATTAGCCTGGGAGAAGTCCTCACCTCGTACTGGTTTTAAATTTCTGCATTTATAACTGAGCTTGCTAGTTCATTCAGACAGTATTTCATCAAATGCACTTAACCTGTTAATAACTGCTGCTAACTTTGTTGTAGACGGAGACAGCAATGTGCAGCAGTCAAAGCGGTAAGCATTATTAGGAAGGAGAGAGGGCTAAAGTAAAATAGTTTATCCACACTGTAAGTAGCCAATATAATGAAAATCCTGTTATTAGAAAGGTGAAATAGTGCATGTATCTCCGCTACAGCTACACGATAAATGTATATGTGCACTAGCTTTGCGTGTTGCTTTGGGAATCAATAGTATAATGGCTGGATTTAATGTAACATTTGATTATATCAAATATGAAATAAGTTTGAATATTGTCTTGCTGTGTTACAGTATTGTCGTCGCTGAACACGAACATGATGGCAACGAGCTCCAGGTCACCCAAGGGTTTCAAACACACGTCGCTAAAAAGTTGGGACATTTTCTTGACAGGTAAGTAATCATCATTTTGAGGAAAAGATGATCACATTCTGACATCTGACTTATAATATGCCTGTTACTGACAGTTGCATTTCAGAGATGCAGAACGAGACTTCATCCTGTGTGAAATCAGCAAAATGTGATGAGAATGATGAAGGTAAAGATTCCCTATATATCGCTTGTTAGAGACAGTTATTTTTTTATTTTAAGTAAAACAATGCCACTTATAGGTAAACGGTTGGTAAAGGGGTACATTGATTTCACTGCCCCAACCCATTATGGAGCAGGTTGTAACTGAAAGACACCAGAGCAACAGTTTTTCAACTGCTACAAAGAGACTACAGAAAGAAACACGTGTAAAGAGTGTTTTACAGACAATTCTATTTGATAAAGTTTTGCTCCTTTTTGATTTAGTTTGGTTTGTAATGGAATGTTTTTTTGTGAAAGTATTTGAGTTTTTTTTGTATGGAACAAGTCCATCAACACATCAAGACCATCAATTGTAAGTATTCTACCTGCGTGTTGAAACCTACAGCGTACAGTGACTAATGGAAAGAAAAAGAAGTCACCACATCGGTACTTGCTTATTTTGAGGGGATTCTGCTATCTGCTCTTTAAATCCACATTTCTGTTTGTTTGTTTTTACCTTTTTTAGGATTTCGTCTGTTTTCTACATCTGTCCCAGGACAGACAGCTGATCCTCCAGCTCCTGTGAGGCGTCGGCCTGTTCCCAGCTCAAGGTGTGTGTGTGTGTGTGTGTGTGTGTGTGTGTGTGTGTGTGTGTGTGTGTGTGTGTGTGTGTGTGTGTGTGTGTGTGTGTGTGTGTGTGTGT
>JAVQJD010075108.1:0-118628 GCA_036023655.1 Nannoperca australis | reverse complement strand
AACCCAAAAGTAAAAAATATATAAAATAGTACAAATTATTTCAAATTGTATTAATAAAGACTTAATAGAGAGATAGGTTGAATAAACACTTAATATAAAGCCAATAGTATATATTTGTATCATAGGGATGCTCATACACAGTAGGTGCAGTACATGCTAATGTCTATTGGAGTATTTTTTCTTAAATTTATGTACAAATTCTACCTATTTTTAAAACCCAGATGAGTGTCAATGGGCTGGAAATACTTACACATACACTTGCTTGGTTCAGTTTTTGGTTTATTGGTATCTTGACATTTTTGTCAAGATAACAACGAGATGGCTTTTTTAAGCCCCTTTGAGGTTTATCTTTAAGTCAGTGGAAGTACTCCTGCAGTGTAGCACACACACACTTCTATCATCCATCCATCATCACAACCACCCATCCACCCATGCAGTCACTGATCCATCTATCCAATCAACCATCCATCTGTGCATCCATCGATCCTTCCGAGCTCAATTTCTGTGCTTGAGGACAAAGCAAAATCAAATCCAGAGTCGCACATATACCATAAGCTCTGAAATCATCATTAGCACAATCTCTTACTGTAGCTGCATTCACCCTCACATGGTTCCCCCGTTCTGTACCTCTGGGTTACAACACAATCAGATTCATTTAAGCCCTTCTCCAAACTCCATTTCCCAGCTCCAACATCTGTGCGCCTTCAGCTGTGAGCATTGTGTGGCATTTATTGAAAAAAGTCTTACTAATTACCTCCCGGTTCTGTAGCACCCTCATTGAACATTTCCTTTGAAAGTCAAACACAATCTCTGCGTGTCAGCTTGACGCAGCAGATGAATCTTCTGGATGTTTTAAAGAAACATGAGATTTGTCAATCAGCCAAAAAGCTGTTCCTTCCTGGCCGTTTATGCAGAACGTCCTCTAGTTTTTACACTTCATCAAATTTAGTTGCTGAGTATAAGGCTTCTGTTTGTTTGCCGTAACTTGTCCTTCATCTACAACCTTCTCCAAAACCCTGGATTGGGCTGCGACAGCTACTCTTGCGTCCATTACTAAGTTGATGTGTGAGTCCTTTCTAAGTTCTCAGTAACTAAAAGCTAGTTTCAAGTGATTTATGAAATCATGTTTTACAGTTAACACCTAAGAAAAGGGTTTAATGTGTAGATCAGTCACCAACCATATTAACAAAAAGTCACTGTAGCATCCCGAGCTGCATAGCTTCCAAAAAGGACAGTTTTAGGAGGCCCAATGATATATTAAACCTAACTGCCAACATTTTGTAAATGTTGGTTTGACTTTCTTGTAGAAATATGTGTGTTTCAGAGTTAGTAGTATCTGCGTAGTTTAGAATGAGTGAGACATATCATATTATACTAACCCAGGGGTCGGCAACCCGCAACTCTTTCATCCTTGTACTTCGGCTTGGGAAAATAAATAAATTATAATTATAAATTATAAGTATTTAATTGAAGTGTATACTACATACATACGTATGTGAGCAGCTTTTCTCCACCATGAACTATGTTAAAAACAAACACCGCTCACTCCTCACAGACGACAGCTTACAGCCTGCGTAAAGATGAAAGTGACTTCGTACAGCCGCGATGTGCAGACGCTGTGCGCAGAAGTTCAGGAGCAGAAGTCCCATTAACCAGGTAAAATAAAAATGTATGCAGATATTTTGCAAATATTCATTTTTCATTGTTTAGTGACAGTGCTTTTTTTCCAATTTATTTTTTTAATTCAGGTCAAGGCTCCGCTACACGCTCCGAAAGCCCAAAGGCGATATTTTTTGTTTCCTACATGGATAATTTAAGTTCAGCTTTTTAATTCATTTGAAACTCAACTCAACTCGGCGTGTTTTCTTTTTGTTATTGTTTTTTTAAGAGTTTGAAATGTTCAAAATGTGTTTAACATTTCTCTGTAGCACTTCGTGGATTTCATTTGCAACACACTAAAGTTGTTCATACAAAGCGTAAAGGTAAAAAAAAACATTATATACAGTGTTATCTTCATTTTAGATGTCAAAAAGTATTTGCGGCTCCCAGTGTTTTCTTTTCCGTGGAAACCGGGCCCAAATGGCTCTTTGGGTGTTAAAGGTTGCCGACCCCTGTGCTAACCTAACCAACATTATTTGATAATTTAGTTTAATAATTCCTTTTTGGGAATTGTAATTTCAAATATTATCACTTATACTCCATTATTCATTAAATGTTTTAGCAAGTTGATCATATCCCATTACAGAACTGTTCAATCTTGCGAAAAGAGTCATACTGAATTACAGCTTTATTAGTTAGCTACATAACAGTTACACCAGGCACTTAGTATGGGTACATTTTTAATAAGTAATCTCTATGTATGAAGTAGTTTTTGTGGTGCAACCGGTCAACGTGTCAATTTAGTGATGCGAAAATCTCCACTTAGTAAACATAATAATGTTATAAATAGACTAAATTTGAACTTTAACTATGTAACTTTTGAAAGAATGATTAACATAATCTCCCTTTTAAAACTGAAATGTTCAATTCATAATTAATCATATGCACCCTTACAGAATTAAATACACTCATGGGTTTAGCTGCTACACCACCAGTAGCTTATGCTGACTAGAGTTAGCAAATTTTAGATAGATATTTCTGGTTAGGTTACCTTATTGCTCCTCTTTATTTGTTCAACAGTCACACAGCATTTTAGTCAGGTCAGATCCCCTCATGGTGATGTCTGCAACTGACTTTATCCTGTAATAACCACTTGCTGCCACAGTGGCCACTGTTATGGTCTGGTCTCACTTTAGGGAACAGCTGATGCAACCAGTCAACCAATGGTTACCTAAATAAAGGGTACTCTCCAAAGAAAGAAGTTTAAATAACTGTTAGATGCCTCGAAGAAGTGCTTCATGAATCTAACACTATAGATATTTCATATTTTTAGTGGACATACACGTTTTTTGTAAATCCAAGTCTCTGTATATACTTTATACTGAAATGTATACATGCATATACTGTACATATACATCTATCTTGTGTATACAAAGCAATCTGTTACATTAATCATTCAATTATTTATTTCAGCATTTTGCACCATTGCACTATTGTATTCTTGTTTACACATTTTACAGAAACTGTCTGACTTGTATATAGACATTGCAGGTGGTTGTTCATTGTTTGAATTCCTTGTATGTGTACATATACTTCTGATTCCGATAAGTGGTTAATAAGACTTGTCACACTGCAAACGCTCTTCAAGAAACGCCATCATCTCACAAGAAGAAGAAGCTCAAGGTATCTCCTCTGAAAAAAGGATCTCCAGTGAGGCTGCAGGTATTTTGTGTCAGTTTGGAGCTCCTCAGTGAAACCCCTTGTGTGTAGTGTAAAACATTCACTGTGAAGTGATATCACAGGGCTGTATACCTTCCTTGCATTTAACACAAATTCATAATGCACACATGGCCTGGCGGTCAACACCACCATTATAGACAGTTTTCTACAAATACATCTACATGCTGGCTGAATCAAAACACACTCCATTAACCTCCAGAATATCCAGCTTTTGGTCTCAGTAGCATTTCAGCAAAAACAAATGGAGGGCGTAATTTCACTTCCATTCCTCCTTCATTGAATCTAAACAAGTCATTTTATATTGTAGTCAGTGTGATTAGATTAAGCAGAACTGAAAGAAAAAGGTGTACTTCATGGATAATTTGGGTTTTGAATTCATATTGGTTATGACAAACATTTACTCCTCAGCACAGTGTTTGAAAATCTTTATATTTTCTGACTTTTATCTAAACGTCCAGAGGGTTTGCAGAGCACACGCTTATTTTTCAGCTCCATCCTCCTTCACATTAATAAATGTATACACATTTACACCTCAGAGCTACCAAATACAACCAACGTCTTCCACTAATCCCACCAGGGGTTAAGTGCTATGCTCAACTACATCTCAGTGTAGAGTTGTAAAGTGAGGAGAGTCACACTTGTGTCATTTTTCCAGGATCCTCCGGTCACAATTCTGCCTCTCTATAACTCGCCCAAGGGCATCTGTGGTATTACCAGAATCTCAAAGACAGAAACATCTTTTACCTCCTCATTTCTAAGACTCTTCCCTGCCTGCTTACTCTCTGACTGAGGACAGTCCAAGCTGTTGGTGTTTTTCTTCAGTGGTAGGACTGATAAAATAGTAATTAAAGTAAACATACATTTGAGAGGTGTTTCAAGTAAGGTGCCCTTTCTCTATATCTTGAGCAGTATTTAGGCACAGTCCCAGAGTGATTTTTGTGGAGGCGAGGAGGGTTGGCAGTAGTTTTACATCGCATTCACCCTCAACCTCATTTGCCAGTGTTCCACTGCATGCTAATGGCCAAATGAACACTGACTTATATCCCACCTGGTCTCATTAGACATGCCACGTTTTAGTATTGTACACAACATTAAGCCAATATTGATGCGGAGACCAGTCGCCCCCGTTGTGTAAAACCTCTGGGCTGAGGCAAGGTAGGTGGGCTGAAAATGAGGTGAAGGAGTCGGCGAGGGGCTGTAAACCGATCTGTCCCCCTGTAGAGCTTTATAAAGATTAAACAAAAATAATTAAGTTCCTGTTAGTCTAAATGACTTATCTGAGGTCCACCCAGCCCATTGCACGCAAGGCTAAACCTCATCAGATGCATACTAATGATTCAACTGCTGCTGCCGTGGCGAGGGGCATTAAAACTGGCTGACTCTCTGCTTCCCAAATGATTGCATGCTATCACCTTGGGTTTTTGTGACAAGGCCATGGCAATTAGCTTGGAACATGGGGGAAAAAGAAAAAAAAAAGGCTGAACCCATAATAAAAATAAAATAATTGCCCCTGTAATTATCCTCATCTTTCTCACTCAATGTCACATCGAGAAGCTGGCAAAGCTCTGCGGGGAGTGAGGAATGAGTCTGGGGCTTTTTTTTGTTGCTGTGTAAACTGGATTAGTGCTCTGCCTGTCCCACCGTGGCAGGGAAGTGATTGGATTAACGGTGTGGAGAGCACAGCAGCATGGCAGGGGGATAGATTACTGGCCCAGTTGGGCTCTTCGATGGGCGCTCTGCGGCCTGCAGGGATCCCTGGGAGGCCCCAGACATCTTAAAGGGCCCCGATAACCATCTATACACTCTCTTTCCCTGCACTAACCACGCTGCTATCTCTGCTCTCCCAGCTCAAACAGCAGTGAACACAAGTTCACTTTTAGAAGCTATGATGTCCATTAGGTTTCTACCTGCTGCGCTGCTGCCAAGTGGAGATAAAGTGGTATCTACTGTGGTTGCTGCATGCCGGTGGGTGGGAAAGTTTCTGAATGTTTTCAAAACACATAAACACACACACACACACACACACACACACACACGCAATATTGCTATCATCTAATTTTGTAACATTAAGCTCACAGCACAGTGTTGTTGCTGATGTTGTGACTGCACTCTGCATGTGTGATACGTAACAACGTTAAATGATATGTCTTCTGGAACAGCATACATTGGAGAGCCTTCTACATGGGTTGTATTTGGTGATAAATTAATAACTAGACTAAGATCCTATGCTAGCAGCTCTGTGAGGCACAGCGATGCTTTCATCTAAATACTAAAGTCAGTATGCTAACACGCTCAAAATGACATGCTGATATTTTGCAGATTTAATGTTTATCATGTTCACCATCTTAGTTTAGCGTGTTACCATACTACATTGCTAATTACACCGAAACGCGAAGTTCAGCTGAGGCTGATGGCAGTGTGATTAGTTTAACGTCATAAACCACAGTATTGACCTTAAGATAATTCTGGATGAAAAGTCAAGGATCACCACCGTGATTACAACTCATCCTCAGGGGAACATAAATGTATGTACCAAATGTCATGGCAATCCATTCAATAGTTGTTGAGATATTTCACTTAAAAGGTGGCGCAATAGGAAAGTCATGATATCACAGTCAGTAGGGAACATCATCTGGGCACCATGGATATCTGTACCAAAGTTCATGGCAATCTGTCCAATACCTGTTGAGATATTTCACCAAAAGCCAACCATGTCAACCTGATGGCGGCATAAAGGAAAGGTTAGGAGATCACAAAAGTCAGTAGGTGAATGTTTTCACTTAGCAATGGCTAATGAGTTTTTGTCTTTATTGTGAGTGTAACATTATCTGAATGTAAATAAGGGTGGTGTTGCCTTCATTTACCCAACAAAAATATTATAGTTAACCTTGACATTTGAGGAAAAAATTTAAAGATGGAATTAGTATTTTGTAAATTACTGGCTAATTACTATTTTACTGAACTCCCGGACAGGGCAAGGCTGGCTGTTTCCCCCTGCGTCCAGTCTTTATGCTAAGCTAAACTATCTGAATGCTAGCGGTAACCTCATATTTACGGGAAAAAGAGTGGTATCAGTCTCCTCATCTAACCCTTGGCAAGAAAGCGACTATTTCCCAAAATGTTGAACTAGCTGTAATGAATGCAGAAAACTGTATTTCTGGGCCAGACTTCTTCTGGGGTCAACAGTAGCATCTCCTTCATTTCTTAGATCATGTAAGACAGAAACGCTACGCTAAGAGAGAGAAAAAACAAAACAACCAAGACCCAAGGGAGAGGCAGAATAGAGTTTTTTTATCCCTTCATGCAGCAGTAATAAATATGGCCTGTATACTCATTAGCACCGAGCTGCATACAGTTTTGAGGGAGCTTGTGCTTGATAAATAATGCAGCAGAGGAGTGTCTGTTTGATCCTTGAAACAGTAGAAACCTGGGGACCATTTTTCTTCAAAGCAAAAAGTGCAGGTAAGCAGAGGCATCCTGGCAGAGTCACAAAGAACACTAAGTCCTTGAAACGGAGTCATTAGATCATAACATTGTTAAAGTGTTTGACAGTAAAAAATGCAGATTCTGACTTTTAAACAATATTTATTTCCTGTGCAGATATTAAGGGTAAGATCGTAATTGTTGCTGCCTTCTTTTACCTAACTAAAGTTAGCTGGACACAGGCTGCACCATCCTGCTTTACATTCAGACAATGTTACACTCATTGAAACGAAGAACAACACCCCGCCACTGCTAAATGAAAGCACTCTGCTGCAAGCAAGCCTCTGGAGAAAAGTCTGAAGGATTTTTAATATTCTCTAGCTAAAAAGTAGAAGCTGGAAGACTCTACAGCTTATCCCCTGACAGGAATCTATATGTCACTGTTCATAATTTGGCTGTAATGAGCTGTTTTAATGCTATTTCTCTCCTTGTCTAGAAGTACCAGCGTCAGTCACTCCAGGCTACCTGCAGCTTGCAGAAAACCAAAATTAATACTTTTCACTTTTTATGCCACCAGGAATTAAATTAAATACAAATTACAAAAATGCAATAAATGAATAGCAACAAAGCAGGGAGGCGCTTTCTTGGACTTCTGATTCAACATAATCAGTGAATATTGTACAAATGTAACTGGGTATTGTGAGAAAATTAGCTGTCAAGGGCCATGGAATTTACTGCAAGGCATTCTGCTACGTTAAAGAAGACAATACAGCGCCTGTCATTACACTGCGGGGGGAAAAACTTCTAATAATGATATTTGACAGACCTTGCTTGAGCTCCTCCATCTGTCCTCTAGATGCTGTTCCTGAAACATTTCTGGTTAAAAACTGTATTTCACTCAGTCTTCCTACTTGCACCTTTAAAGCATAGGCACCTTTAGAGCAGTCGCTGTCATTTATACCTAACTAAACATGCATAATTCAGTGCTTCACTCTCTGAACTCAGGAAAACATTACCTGATATATCGTGAAGCAGTGGTATAAAACACCTACATAGCAGGCGCTCGTACCGCCGTTGGCCTGTGCGTGTTCTGCCGTTGTCTCTTTTGAAATGACACAAAAGCGTATTCTGTGTCGGCAGAGCAGGAGGATAAGACAGATGGATGTGATTTAGGACAAACAGTAAGTTGTTTCCTCCTGCTGCAAAGTGTCTCGGGAGTCCCAGAGGGCAGCAAGCGTCAATACGACTAGTCAGCGATGGGAGGATTGTGTTCTTGGCAGGGTGCTGCTATTCATAATCACTCAACACAGGGAAAGTGTCCAATACTGTTAGGAGCTCCTTATCTCTGAGCTCTGTCAATATTCCTGTGTGTAGGCGGACAGCGATGCTATCCCAACGCACCAAACAGCAGCTTCACACATGCCACACACACACACACACACACACACACACACACACACACACACACACACAAACACACACACACATAAATCACCCTGAATTTAAACTGGTCGTTTTTTATTTTACAAACCATTTCAGATTTTGCAAGAACTTTTCTTCCCTTCCTCACTGCAGTGTGTGTGTGTGTGTGTGTGTGTGTGTGTGTGTGTGTGTACGTATGTGCACTGAATCAGTAAGTTATTCAATAAATTATTCAACCGTCTAAACTTTCCTTAACAAATTCACCGCTGAATTTGATAGAAGGAACCAATGTTTGACTGAGCAAGTTCCCTTACACTGCTTCACTTCTCTAATACACTGCTGCTGCGAGGGTTATTAATTATTTCCTTCACATACATACACTTGTATTAAGTTGTGATCACAGACACGGACACAAGCACCTGTTCTTTAAATAAAGTGATTTTAAGTTATTTTTGGACACATTTTTTCTGTATCTTTCTACATTTTCCCCTTTTATCCCAATCTGGACTGGCCAGTTCCCCTGACACTGCAGTCCCTTTTCACTGCAAGCTCCATTGTTAGCCAGAGCAGAGTGTAGGTACACATGGAGTCACCAGCTGCTTCATTCCACCTGTCAGCGAGGAGTATAATGTGCTTCGGAGGTCCACCTCTTGCGCTTGCCACCCCCCTCTGCACAGACACCCTGATCAACCAGCATGAGTCTCTAGTGTAGTGTCAATGACTTGAACCCTCACTGTCTTCCCACTTATGAATATATCCTGGCACTGCAGTCCAGGATTGAAGGTGGACTCCTGCAGTAGTAGGTGAGTGTATTTATCCCACAACAACCCGACACTCCTTATGAATATACCAACAAATCCTCCAATAGGTTGTTTTCAAGTGACATATGTAACAACAACAACAACAACACGTGTCACAGTTTGGTTAGGTTTAAGCACCAAAACTACTTGGTTAGAGTTGGGAAAAGATCATGATTTGGGTTAAAATGACTCTGTTAGTTCTGTGACTTAAGGGGCCACTTCAGGTCGCTATTGTATTTTTTCCCTCACAGAAACTTAGATTTAAATTTGAAGACAGTACAAATCCCAGCTCACACAGCACCTTGTTTCTGTGTTAGGTTATATCTGTTGAAACCTCTTGCAGCTACTATCTGCCTGTCTTTTGACTACAACAGTTAACTCACAGCACATATATTAGGCTTGTAACTGTTCAGACAAGAACAATCAGATGAACCATTTAATCTTTCAGCTGAGCAGTATCTGCCTGTTAAATCAACTGTGACTTGGTCTTCAGGGACTATTAGATTAGCTGTTCTCCTGGGCCAAAACAAGGAAACACACGCAGCTTTGTCCAGAGGGGCCCACCTGAGCACTCACTGTTCCACAGGCATAGTGGGAGCAGCCCAGTACACCCACAGTCATACTGGTAGGAGAGTCGGGGACATTAAAACAACATTATCTGCAAAGAAAAGGTCATTTCATCATATGTCAAGATGCCATGATGAGCAGGGATGAGACTAGCACTTTGATATGAACTCTTTGTGGTTCTTTAATTGATAATGAAATAAAGACCAAAATCTACTATTCAAAAGTCTGATTCAGGCTACTACAATGAGCACACACATGAATTCAGAGGCAGCCATGGAATCATAGCTATGTAGATGAGACATTCAAAATGGGAATAACACACAAAATGCATGCATGCATACTCCAATTACAGTAACAGGAAGACTCGATGCTGCAAAATCTGCACAACCTACATGCAGGATGAATAGCATGAGATCTGCCACGGTTACCATGAAGCCGCCGGTGTCTAAACATCCAATTATTCTCCTCCACAAAGAGCTTATAATGAGTATTCAAGACTCTAAGCAGATCATTTATATACCCTTGATGCTAAACCCACAATAAGCTTTGAATATTATATTTCAGAAGTGTGCCTGGAAAGTGAACATGCCATTAAGCTATGTCACAGAGCATCAAGACGGACTTTGATATTCTGTAATTTAATTACTTGGTTTGTTTTTACATGTGCAACACAAAATTAAATTAAACTGTCTCTAAACTAAGACGATGCTACTAATATGAAATGTACATCTGTTTATGTTGTTTCATTTTACGTTGTTTGGTCTAAGCCTCACAACACTGCTGCTCTGCTGTGATCCGAGATCTTTAAATTATGCATGATCATTTTTAATAAAGTCAGAGTAATGATTTTCTGTTCCAACTGAAACGTCCTCATCCAGACTTGACACTTTTCTACCCACTGAGGGCCAAAACAGTTAGTAAGATTGGTTATACTGACACACATTCCACGCCGCATCCCCAGCCTGCAATAAACAATACACACACACACACACACACACACACAGAATCCTGCCATAACAACACAAACAAAATATTCAGATTTTAATAATATACACACCACACAGATGGTGTGCATGGAGGAGCCATGTACCAAACACTAAAGACATCTCGCTCAAATTTTTCCTTACAAATTGTATTATGTGTGCAGAGTTGCTCACCCAGCAGGCAAGTACTTCATAACTTCTGGCGTGGCCCCCAGCAAAGTCCGAACTGGCCCAGCTGTCATGCTGGGAAAACAGAATCAGGCGCACCTAAAGTCATTTCACAAGACCAGGCTGTTTAAAGGCTCCAGATCTGCAGCAGCCATCACTCCACAATATCCACTTATTTATTCAGAAAAATGCTCAATTCTTCGGGGCCAGCAGTCGCCGCCTGGTTTGCGGCGTTCAGAGTTGCTAATCGTGTTAAACAGTAGAGAGGACATGAATCGGAAGCTATATAAACAGGCCTCTGAGCGTCAGGCTGGAGGCTCAGCAGGCTCATCTCACACCACACTGCTAAACCTCTCCATCCTCGCATGAGGGCGGGTGTGGGGGTCCTGGGGCTGCACTGGGGAGGGAGAGCTGTTAACTCTCCTTAGAAAAGAAAAGATGTAAACAAAAAAATATAAACAACAAATGACCCGAGAGAGCAGCAGTCTTCACCCCTTAGAAATATAATTATATATAACAAGTAAAAACTAAGATTTACTTGTTGTGTCAGGTGGACCCTGCTAAAGCTATATGTGCCTCACGTAAAAATGTACAGGAAGAGGCAACGTGATGGTCAACAGCTGGGACCAAAACATGGATTTGTTTTTCCTATTATATTTAAAATGTGGCAAAAGGTTACATATTTTTCCATCTTTATGACTTTGTCTGAACTGTGAAACCTCTCTAGCTCCCAGTATTTTGATGGCAAATCACAAGCACAAATAAGGATCTTAGTGACGTCTTACCCTGTAGTAGTCACTGCTGTAGATGTCCCTGGACATGCCGAAGTCGCCAATCTTGACCAGCAGGCCATTGCCCACCAGGCAGTTGCGGGTTGCCAGATCTCTGTGTACAAAGTGCTGGGAGGCCAGGTAGACCATGCCCGAAGCAATCTGGGTGGCGATGTGCAGCATCTGGGAAAGGCCAAGCTCCCCGTTGGACTGCAGCGGCTGTCCGTCTACCAGGATCATGGCGTCTGGGCCGTGTGCTCTGCGTGGAATAAAATAGCGTTGATTGATTTAATGAACTATTATTGATTACGTCATTTTCTAGTCTCTGTTTTAAAGTGAGACTATTTTGCCAGAGGTGGTAATTACATTCACAATGACACAAGTAGAGGACAGTCATAAAGTCATGAAGAAACCTGATTGCCCCTTTAATAAGTAACGCAACACTCCTTACAGTGCCAATAAACCCCTTTTCTGGCAGTTTTGGTACCTTTTTCTACCTATTGAGGAGAATTGCCATAATAAAGAGAGATTGTTAGAAATATGAACAAATTAACTATAACCTGCGAGCAACTGTTCAGTGTTTTTATTAATTCAGAAACTGGTCTTTCGTTTAAGGTACTATACGTCGTACATTTACCAGAGAAAGCTGTCTCGGGCTGTCTTTCTTTCACTGTCTCTCAATTTTATTGCAATTCAATGTTCGTTGCTTCAAGAGTGTGTGTGTTTGTGTGAAATAATTCAGCTGCAACGTAAAGGGATTAGTAGTGGTCCTCCTTAGTGCATGTCTTTTTGTCTATCTACATCTGTTTTACTTCACAGAGATCTAACAGTGGCAGAATGAGTGCAGGCCGCCCGCTGTTTATCTGAAGGTTGAGCTGGACTCGCACATCAGATTCTTCATTCATTCCTAGTGATTCTCCCCACATCTCATTTGTTAAATGTGACCAACAGGACCAATACACCAAAAATCAGCCACGTCTTGCACCTCGCATGAAAGAATTTCATCATTCACGACATTGCCTTTCATTTCAGGAATGATTTCCCAACAGGAAGTCTTCTTGCACTCTTGAATCCAGACACACACTCACACTCAATCGTAACATGTCATCTTTTCAGCTATTGCTCAAACTTCAAAAAAACAAGACATACCACACATACACGTACACACTGCTGCTGTCAACGCACTTGAAACAACACACTTCTATCCCATACTCCTCCTGTGCACACTGACATCAACCCCAGTGAAGCTTCCCATTACCAAAGCGCTCACTGTACCGGCATCGTGTCGCTTTTGTTGAGGCTTATCAGAGGTCACTTCCCTCGGTACAGACTGACATTACGGAACAAAAGCACTAAAGCACTCATGTTTGCTAACCCAGAAGGCTTGAAGTTGGCTGGATATTGTATCAGCAGCAGGAAGTTGACAATGGATTTCTACTTTTCTTAAACTCTTACTGAAGTGTTAAATTTACATACTGTCAATGAGCTGGTGGACACTTCAATTTAGTTCACCCAGTTCCCTGAGTGAAAATCCTCCAATCACAGGTGACACACACACACACACACACACAAAAGTGCACTGTAATTAAGCCTTCACCCGCTATAGTTTGCTACTGTCTGTTCATTTAATGAATTTCTAATTTGCTCAGCCAGCACTAGCTTGCCACATTAAGGTTAAATTTACTTAACCTTCAGTGACAAACTGACCTAAGGAATTTGTTGAGGTCTCCATGCTTCATGTATTCGAACACCATGATGAGAGGGTCTCCGTCCACACACACTCCGTAGAACTTAACAATGTGGTCATGCTGCAGGTTGGTCAGCAGCTCTGCCTCCCTCTGGAAGTCCTTCCTTGCCGACAGGTTGGGATCTTTCAGTGTCTGAAAGGGAGAACGCAAAGTCAGATTTGCACATTCAGAAGAGGGAAACATTAGAATGGATGGCTGAGTCAAGTCCAAATGCTCAGAAAATGCAAACCCCTTTTTATGTGGCTTTGAAGAGAAATCAACCAATTCATAATTTGCATCTCTTATTAAGATTTACAGTCTATTGTGCCATTCCAGTGATCGTTCATAGATGCCGGGCATACACTCCAATGTTTGTTTTTGTTAGTAAGATGTAGATAAATGGAACTAATATTATTATATTAATACTGGTACATGAATTGAAGCAAAACAAGTTTACCACTTGAGGCCATATGATGGCAACTTCCTAAACATGAACTTGGAAATGTTTCAAGTTCAAGTCCTTATAAATTGGCAAGGACCACTTGCACGCACCATTACTTTTGGTCTCCGTGAGGTTAAAGACCAAAACTTTGTCTCCTGTAGAAGGGGACTCGACTGCTTCCCTCTTCCGCCGTTGAGTGTATTCTTTCTCTTTCTCTCTCTCCTTCTGATGCTTTCTGCGGATATTTCTGCCTCTGGAGCTGTAGCGTCTGGATCTATGCAGGCCACCTGGTGCTCCCATGTTCCAGCTCAACAACAGCAGCTTCTATTATTGTAATTGCTGTTATTATTAGTATTACTATTATTATATTCCTATAAGCATTATTAGTATTAATATTAGTTAATATCAACACCATTACCACAACTATTCCTCTACATCTCTATGAAGAACTGTACTGTCCTACTGTTTGTTCTTTCTTCCTGCTCCCGCTTTCTCTCTCCCTCTCTCTCCCTCTCTCTCCCTCTCTCTCCCTCTCTCTCCCTCTCTCTCTCAATCAATGGTTTCACATCGTCTTTTTCCTTTAACACTAAATCTAAGTTGCACCCTGGGCTCTTCTTCTTTCTCCTGCTTTCCTCGATAACCCAATTAGTTAACTCCTCTTTGCTATGCTTGTGGCGTGGCTACTTTTGTCCAGACTGGAATATGTGGACAACTATTGCCATGAAATCTTATACAGACATTCATGGTCGCTAGATGAATGAATCTGATATGCCGTCAGTCATATATGTGCCAATTAAAATGTCAGCATGCTAAACAAACATGGATAACATGTTTTACATTAACTCCTAAACATCAGCATGTCAATAATGACACTGAGAGCATGTTAGCATGCTGATGTTAGCATTTAGCTCAAAGCACCGCTGTGCCTAAGTACAGCTGCACAGAGCTGCCAGCGTAGGCTGTACCCTCTTAGTCTTGTTGTCCTGGGTGTGGTGGATACAAACACTATCCTCTGAACTCTTTTTTTTAACCAAATCATCTGTTTGCTTTTGTCACTGCCTCCAGCTCATGTTGTTGATGGGCTTGTTTGTCCAACTCCTCCTCTATCCCCACCAGCACGAGCTAGACTCCATGGGTATAGAGAAAATAACAGGAGAAACCAGTTGCTGTTCAATTATCATGTTCTCCTGAGAGTTGACGGATGAGTTTCCACCAAATTCTGTCTCCTTTATATTTATCAATAAAGCTTTGAAAGTATGATGTAGTCTTTCCTTTTTAATAGTTTTAGGGCAGTAATCACTACAGCTGTAATGTTCAGGGAGCAGAGGCACAGCTGGCTGGAACAACTGTACACAAAACAAATTGATCTGATTGGTAAAAGGATCAAGCAGAGAGTGCTTTGAACTCCTTTGAAGTGGAGTACACATGAAATATCAAATCTGAATGGGATGTCGGTTGAAGCTGCCAGTATCCGAAAAACAAAAAAATCAAATAACAGCGATAATGTGCCTTATTGTAGCCTCTGCTAGAGGAAAAAAGTCTCTTGATGCTTCATCATCAACAAGAAAATACAACACATTGCTTTTCTTGATCTCCTTGGCCTCGAGTCCTGCTAACTCAGTCTACTGCTGACGTTATAACAGATGAAAAGACCTTGAGATGGAAATACATTTACTCATATGTGCTCTTCTTGCAGCGAAGTGCTGGAGGTGGGGGAGATGTACAACAGAGTAGGTAAAATGGTCATAAAATTATATTACCAATCAAACCGCACTCTTAAGGAAATGTTTCTTGTCTGGGCGTTCCTCCAAAACAATACCTTCAAGTGCTTGACTACAATAAATTGAGCAAAAGCACTGCAATGAATTTTCCCTTTGTTGACCTTTAAGTGTATTCAGAGAGCCTGTTTCTGCTTTATCGCAGACACGAACATGTTCAGATCAAAATGCACATTGCATTGTGCTTTAAAAAATAAAGAGGACACTGTAGAGGAGGCTTATTATAAAACAGATTAACATTTTTTTTGTTAATCCTGTAATACTAAGAAAAGCAGGTGACCAGACACTTGCTCATCTTCATCAGAAAAAAACTTCTACGGGTTTATTGCCAAGTAGGTTTCACAAACAAATATGTGCTTTGGCATTTTGGTATATATCAAAACACATAATATGAGAAAAAAAAGAAGATTAAAAAAACAGATGCTACAACAGTCAAGAAATAGAAATAGAAAAATTGACAATGAAAATATGAAAATAAATATTATTAAAGGTATGTACAATATCTACGTTTTTAGAATGAAAGAGAACGTGCAAAATATTGACAAAGGAATGTGCAAAAATGTGTGTTAATGTAACGAATTGAGACAGATGTGGAACCTGTCTGTTGATGTAATGTGTAGTGTCTATAAAGGGGCGGTGTCGGTGTCATTGGGGGGTGGGGGGGATGGGTCCCAGGCACCTTGCTGATAAGGCCTCAAGTCAGGAAGAAACTGTTGTAGCGTGAGTTTTTGGTCCTAGTGGACCGCAGCCTTTTGCCAGAGGGGAGTATTTCAAACAGTTTGTGTCTGGGGTGGGAGGGGTCAGCCACAATCTTTCCTGCATGCTTCAGGTCCTGGGGGTGGAGGGGTTGGCAGATTGCTGCCAATCACCTTCTCTGTGAAGCGAATGATCGCTGCAATCTGCCCTTGTCCTTGGCAGTGGCAGCAGCGTACCAGATGGTGACGGAGGAGATGAGGATGGACTCAATGATGGCGGTCTAGGAGTGCACCATCATTGACTTTGGCAGGTTGAATTTCTTCAGCTGCAGGAAATACATCCTCTTCTGTGCTTTCTTGGTGAGGTCCCCGGTGATTATTGTGCACGGTGTCGACTGTGGAGTCACACGGGGTGATGGGGCGGGTGGGGTTGGGTTCTTCCTGAAATCCACAACGATCTCCACTGTCTTAAGAGCGTTGAACTCCAAGTTCTGTTTGCACCAGGTCACTGTATACAGACTCCTCCCTGCCAGAGATGAGCCCAATGAGGGTGGTGTCTTCCGCAAACTTCAGGAGGTTTACGAACTCATCTTACCTCTTCCACTAACTTCTCCGTTTGTCAGGGTCAGGGTGGTTTCTGGCTGTGGTTTCTTTTCCTGGAAATGCTGAGTCTGCAACCTCATATTCAGCATCGCCTTGCTTCACATTCATACAGCTCCTGGTATTCACATTGGGTGCTGCCAAGCACAACTTAATGTTGAGCACTGTGAAAGCATTGAGAGTCACCACACAGGGGCTATGGCTCTAAATGCTTTGACCTATTTAAATCAAAACATCTTTGCTCGACTGTAATTGATGATCCCTCGGCTGATACTTCGACAGGGTCTGAATGGCAGCAAAGACATGTAGAGGTTGGGGCACCCACCCCCAGATAGGGGAACCCTCACAACCAATCAGAACACTCTTATATGTATTTTTTATCTACATTGTGTCTCAGGTTACAGAGGCCAAAGCTCCCTATTAACAATGTTCACTTTTGACATTTTCATATCGGTAAATGTTCGTTTTATGTTCGTTTTGCTAAGTCTTTCAGTGACATGAATAACATGGTAGTGATTTTTCCTATGGAAGCTTAGAGAAAACAATGAACCCATTTTCCCTTACTATCATTTAGATGGATAGTCTAATATTTTAGAAATATGTTTAATGCTGGGCGTTGAGAAGATCGATACTGCATAGCCAGATGTTTATCACATAGGGAGCATTAAAGATTTTGAACACTTACTATTTCTCAACATTTTGCATCACTGACAGCAGTAGAGATGCAGAGTGGTTCATACCAGAGTTGTTACTAACGGGTGGCTTTTGGTAAGACTTGGGGGACCAGATATACAGTGATGGTGGTTGGACTGCTGAGCGGGCCATGGCATTCACATGAAAATGTCCATCAAGTCAGTTGGGCCAGCCACTGTAGTTTAGCCTAAGCAGTTACAATGTAGATATGAGGCTGGGTCATGGTTAATGGACACTTTAAAGGTGCATTAGGTCAGTGAATGGTGTGAAAATGTTTTCTGACATAACTAGTAACCCTTTGTAAGACTGGTGGAGCTATATAAGCAGGGAGGACAGTTGGGTTAAACTGCCAGTAGGGCCAGCTATGACAGTTTAGCAGTCTATGCAGATATAATGTACATATAAGACCGGGTCAAGCCACCAAGTATCTGCTCTTTGCTTAGATGAAAGAAGGACTTAAAGGCAGCTTAAAGGTAAGTTAGGTCAAGGTCAGAGAATGGTGTTGGCCTGTCAGGCGGAGCAGAAGATTTATGATGGCACAGCCTGAAACCCACTGCAGGGCCTAGTGATATGGTCAACACATCATTGAACATAAATACTGGTCTTCCATAGGAAAGCCCACCCAACTTAACTAATTCTTTTTTGTGTCAATACAATGAGACACAATGCATTGTGGGGTTGTTAGCAGAAAGTAATGTGCATGACATGGACATTACTTTATTTGTTCCACTGTGGAATTTCTGAGTACACTACATCATGGATGTAGGTAGACACCACACACTACCAATTAAACAAACACGATATAATCAGTTAATTAGTGAGCTTTCAAGGTGCTGGCAGAAAGATTGAGTTACTTTTGGAGACAGGCTAGCTGTTTCCCTGTGTTTCCAGTCTTAGATTTGTATTTATCAGATATGACAGCAGTGTCAATCTTCTCATCAAACTTGCCACAAAAAAGTGAGTGTATTACCCAAAAATGTCAAACAATTCCTTTAATTGGAATTAATGCTGTTTATAACACACATACACACAGTGAAGAGGTACCTTGACAGCCACCAGCATCTTGTCCTTGGTGGGGCTGAGGTTGTAACACTCTGCCAGGAAAACTTTACCGAACGCTCCTTCACCCAACTCCCTTTTCAGGATGATGTCTCTTCGCTTAATATGCTGGACAACTAAACCACAGACAAGCAGGGAGAGAAAAGGGGGAGAGACAAGATTCATTTTAAAAAACCTTTCCTCAGATATTAAGCTGCAGTACATTTTTATGGGACATAAAACAATGCTAGATTTGCAGAACAATATATTTAGAGGATTTCTCTAAAACATGAGAATGAACAAATGCAAAGTAGGAAAAGGAGAGAGAGACAGATACAGTGTACTGGCAGCAGTATGTGCTTTGTAGTATTTTATATTCTAGTCAAGATCGCAAGTTTCTAAAGATACAGTACCAAATATATGTCATGCTGTGTTACAAGAAAGTGTGTAGGAGAGGATGCACAAGACATCTTAAATTCACTATTTGATGAGTGCTGAAAAAAGCAGTTACAGAATATGTGATATTGTCAAACTGTAAAAAATTTTCATCTTTCTTTGAAGCTACTTAAGAATATTGGGAACATTAGGGTTCAAGTGATTATATATTTCCAAAACGCAAATAAACTGAAAGATGGCATTGGACCTGCAGAGCTGCAAATCTCTTATCTGGATTCCTTAGTTTCACTGCTGGCACTGAAACAACACAGGGGGACATTTTCTTATGAGAGCAGAATAGTAAAAAGTATATTTCTGAAATATCTCTGTGAGAAAAATAAAATTACCAGCTGAGCAGAGTTTGAAAAACAGCCCCTATACTTCTTATTTCATTCTTTCCTAATGATCATAATATCGAAGCTTATTCTTCCAGTGATTAGACAAAGGCAGGGGTGTAGCACATAAATACAGAGGCATTCTCTGTGGGTCCCTCACAGGTGGTGGCAGGATAAGTGATACAGAAGTCTAAAAGAAAATAATGAGACAGAGTATGAAGCCTTGTAGGTATGAGGGGTAAAATGTTACCCCCTGATACCTGCCACGCTCAGTTTGAAAGAGTTGGAAAAGTGTAGGAGTAGTTGGCTCCTGAACACAACTGCTCTTCATGCCTCACTCTGAATAAAACATGACAGCTTGTAGGTTTACCATGAAAACTCCACTGCTTCTATAAATATGCACACACCAACAGCATATTTAGATAAAGATGAGACAGTTTCCAACAACACATTTAGATAAAGATGAGCGACACTAAATGAGTGCTTAACACCACAGTATACAAGGTCGGACGTCATAGCTCAAGATGTAAAGGAGCTCTCTCTGCTTTAAAATATGAATGAAACTAAGCCACCATGTTTAATGCTTAGCAACGGGAGGGAAAGCATAAATGCAAAAAACAAACACAAATGAGAAATTAAATTAAATGTGAATCTTAAGATTTTAATTTAATTTTAACAGCCACAATTTGTGTTGCATATTTGTCTAACAAGAACTGCTTCAACTGTACCATTCATCTCTTAATCTGACCAAAACCTTTATAAATTTAAGATGTCACTGCAAAGGTGTACAAGGTCCACCCTATACACAATAAAACGTTGGAGCAGCATGAGATGATACAATGAATTATTCAAAAAAGAAATCAAAATTTAAAATCAAGCTAAATCAATTGGTCTTATAAAGCAGAGTCACAGTTGACAGTTACATCACAAATTCTAGACTCAGCTCTGCATCTTTAATCTTTAGGAAACACTACAAACTGGCTTTTTTCCAACAGAAAAGACCATGTTTTTGGTGAATGATACACACATTTGGGATAACGAGCTTGGCAAGGATTGCTGGAGTATAAATTTCCCCAAATCTAATAGCTGACGGAGCTGCTAACGCTAGCCTACACTATGATATGGAAGCACCCATATTGGCAACCACTGTTTAGGGAAGGGACTTGCGAATAGTCAATTTATATAGTAACATTATATAGTATATAGTATATAGTAATAGTAACACATACTGTATCTAAGTTGGGTTTAGTTACTAGACCACAATTTTCCTCCCCCTCCAGGTCACAGTCTGTTTATTTGAACTGTTCCCTCGGCGCTGCCTGGCAAACTCTTGCTACCTGTGATACACGTATGCAACTTGTGAATACTGTAAGAGCAAATAAATGGGAAGCAGAGGCTTCATTTATTTCTTGCAGTGTTTGTCGTGGCTTTACCCAAGAGAAATTCACCAAATGGTGTAATCTCTTAAATGTTTCCTCATTCATAGACACAGATTACTAGTTACTGACCATTCCTCTGGGTTTTTTGTTGTTGTTGTTGTAATATCTCCAGAATCACCAGACCATCTGGTCATGAACATGTTGAGAAGGTGATTCATAAAAAATGTCACCTGCTCCTCTGGTGTTTCCGTCAGACGGTATCTTAACCAAGATTTCTGATATCGGTGTTAAATATGAAGAAAGTTTTAAAGTAGATCAGAACAGAAATGTCTGCAAAAACTGGCAGCCAGTTTGCCGGGTGTGAGCCCCACCAGGGACACTAACACATCACTGCTGTCAAAGCTTCATAAAATCTGCTTTCCAAGAGTAGAGAAAAACACCCTTATGTCAATACACATACATTTTAATTCAAAATGCATTTTGACTGGATTTCATAGGGCAAATGTCTCTGACACTTTCTCAGCTGATAAAGGAACAGTGAGGTTTTTTTTCAAGTCTGAAGAGCTTCCTGACTCAACATATATTCCCTGCTGAATCCTATCTCTACTTCTCTACTATTGTAGTTTCTTTAAGAAATTGGAATAATCTTTATCCTTATCTTTTACTTTATTCTTTTCCATGCACTCCTCCATCATTCATGATCGTTAGAGGATCAGTTTTGGCCTTACTATCACTTTCCTGTCATGCTGAAGATCCAGCTATTGAAGCTTATTCTGTGGCTGCACCCGTCATTAAGCTTCTCTGGATGAGATAGTTGGTGAAATGCCAAAAATGTGAAGGTTGTCATCTATCAGCAGGTAGGGCCTCAGATACTCTTTCAAGCACATAATGCCGGAGTATAATATATTTATTTTTAAACTTTTCATGTGAAGTTAGTATTTGATTGTTATCTTGACTTTTACTTTATTTATCTTCTCTTCTGCAGGGAGGTGAGGTGATATTTCATTGATGGATTTCTTATCTCACATGTGCAAATTGGGAATTTGCATTTTTGTTTTATCATATTTGATCGGTTTGATTAGAATATCTACACTTCTATCTTTGTAATTTTGTAAATTAACTAAACTTAAACACAATAATTGTTAAACTAACTTCACTATTTTAGCAGTTCACTCCTCCGTCTCACATGTTTGCCTTGGCTGCTCCACATTGTGCTAATCACACAGAGGTTGTCCACCTTCACCGGGTGAACTCTTCTGCACTTTGACTCCAGGAAGTGTAGAAATCCCTTGTTGTTTGCAAGCTGCATCTCACTCTTAAAGCTGCATCACGGTAATTTAATGAGATTTAGCTTTTTAGCTGTTTTGCTAAGAAATAGTACTAGGACATCCTGTTAAACCTGTTACATGGTGAAAAATATAGTAATTCAAATGCTATTGAAATAAAGAATATCATTTAAAACACGTTATTAAGTATTAAGTTAGGTTATTAAGTATTTCACCTAAATGTAGTCCAGTTTGAATATACGGCTAGATGTCGTTTCACGGCACAGAACCTTCTCGTCCAAACCGAGGAGATCAGCGTTGTTTTTTTTACCCTCAAAGCTTTCGTAACCATTTACAAACTACTGTTATGAGACAGAAAAACTTCCACATTTGCATTGGGTAATTTCATCTGTCTGAGGGGACACTTGCCGTCTCTACTTTCAGTGTCAGTGAATTCATTTAGTTCAACTGCTGCTGCAGTAATGGTGGTGTTGCTAAGTGCACAACATGTAAATCTGACTCGTCTGTTGAGGCAGATCTTGAATGTTTATCTCAGTGTTTACACATTGCATTTGAGGCACAGGAGAAAAAGTCAGTTATATTTTCATTATCCTGGAGAACTTAATTTCTTTATTCAACTGTACAGTTTAATTTGACTTTAAAAGAGTACTTGGATTTTGCACAGATTATCGACCTGTAAACACACTGTAACGTGTAAATTCAGTGTTCAGGAGTTCCCCTTTAATACAAGATTAGAATATTCTTAATCCTTTGTGACGGTTGTCATTATTTCTTTCCTCCACTCCTGCTGCTGAAGCAAACTTGTTTAAGTTATTCTGACTATAATAATACTATTATTCAAATGTTGGTAGGTGAAGGTGAAGAGATTCCAGACTTGTATTAAAACTGACTGGTAATTGACTGTAAAACAGTTAAATAATATCTGCACAACTGCAGCAAATTAATAAAAGAAAATGGGGAATTCTCCAGAGGATAGCACTTCGCCAACTACTAATTCAGCAACATTGAAAACCTGTTTAACTCTCAATTTGTACCAGCTTCCCCCTCCTCCTTATATGCTGGGTGTAAATATTCCATCTAGGTTTGTTTTATTTAGCTGCTAAAAAGCCACTGACCACCTCATTCCTCCGCACTGATGGGAATGAAGCAGCTATAATAGAGCGTGCCTATCGACAGTGGTGAGGACAAGTTACTTTAACCTTCAGTTTCCTCTGCAGGCGGACTCAGCCTATTTACCCAGAGTGGCACGCTGAAAAGCCCTGAGATTAAATCTCCATTCCGCAGCTCAGCATCATTCATTTGTCCTGGCTCACCTGAGGCCTCGACGCAAGCAAACATTCTCCCCGGAGGCCAAGAGACAACGCAGCACCGAGATTTACTCAGCTAGTCAGGTCAGGCTGCCGGGGGAGCACAGATGTTTGGAAGGCTTTGTTCTGTACCTGTGTCTCTCTCTGTGTGTGTGTGTGTGTGTGTGTGTGTGTGTGTGCGTGCATGTGTGTGTGTGCATTTCACTGCAACTTCCTAAACTTTCCCCAGTTGTGCATGTCTGTTTGTGTGTACGTTTGAGGGTGTGCCTTTCTCCAACTACCTGCCAACTTTGTGCATTCATGTGTGTGTTTCTGCCTCGCAGGTGTGTGTGTTTGTGTGTGTGTGTGAGTATTTTTATGCCTGACAGCTTCCCTGAGTGTGGGTCGATCGATGCGCCTCTCCTCGTCATTGACAACATGTCTTTTGCAGGGTGGATGCTTTAACAATGAGAAGCGGCGGCTCAATCAAAAGCGCTGCAGACACCCTTCCGAATTCTCATTTCCTGCATCAGCTCTACATTTAGTCACTTTGTACATAAAGTTACTTGACAGGATTTACAATTCACTCACAACAACAAAACAAGCAATGCCACATTAGGTCAGTACATTACCACTATAACTTATTGATGCAGTGAGGTAAGGAGCTTGATAATGAATAATTCTTCCTTTTTCATTGAGAAAGGAATGAACCTTTACTTAAGTGTGACACAGCCATGGTCCCTGACATGAAACAAGTCTTTGTTAAGTCTCAAGGATGAAGTTTCCCAAAACATCATGTTATCAGCATGACCTCGACCCACCAGGACTCAGGGATGACAGGAAAAGCTAAATAACAATTGCCCAATTTACAACAGGCCTGTTATAAACTACCCTGATACTCCCACGTTGCAGGATATGGGCCGAAGATTTAACACTCGACACAAGAACACACACGACATGCTGTGTATATAGGTAGACATATGCATATAACTACAGACATATATTGTAAATATGTTTGTGTGTTGTTATAATAACGTGTATAATTGCCATTCAAACCTGGTTTAGCACTGTCTATGACTTGTCTTCATAAGGTGTTTGGTGTTATTCTGCAGCAGAGAATGCCAGGCTGTAAAGTATGGAAGCAGTACACATGTAATCAACTTAATTATCTAAATTAATTCCTTAGAAAGAAATTGGAACCCGGAATTTAATTAAGATAGAATAGATCTGGGGTGGGTGGAGTAAAGTTTCGCGCCGTTGACATCAGACATCGCAGCCCCTTTTACTGAAGGCTACAAAGCAAGAAGACACCCTAAGATCTCTCTCTTACGCTTCCTCTTGTGCTCTCTTCTCTTATGACTCTTACAACTCTCTCTAATTGACTGATTTGCCTTGTGAGACCTGAGCTTGGCTCTGCCCTTTAGAGCCTATGCAGAGCGGGCCCAGAAGTATGCCTGTCTGCGGCACCCGAGCCGCACAGAACAGGCTGAAGGTCCTCTGCCTCATCTAGTCAACTTTGAAAGCAAGAACTGTCTGAAAGATGACACACTCCAGTGGTGTGTGAAGATGTTATCATTCCTCTGCCTGCTGACAAAGAGAGAAACCTCTGATTCAAGCTGAATTTCAACGTGATTGCTTTGGAACGGCATCTCGAGCCAAGTCACCATGTGGCGAAGAACACACCCGAGGAGGCCCGAAAGGCTCCACAATGGGCCCACGGGAGAAACATCTCCCTCTTCCCTTCCAGAGCGACTTCCCACCTCGCTATCTGAAGTATCAGGTGACACTTTACTTTTCCTGTGATATTGGGGTTGATACTATAGATTACTCAAAGTAATTTAGTGTTAGATCAATATAATATAAGTATTTCACTCTTCACTAATAATCTCTCAGCTGCTGAACGATGCATTAAGGTGATTTCACTGGTCAAAGACTAAGTCTTACCCACTTAGGGGTTTCCTGTGTTTATAAAAGATAACACAGCTTTCAAGATGTCATCCAGTATACAATGGTCCTCTTTTCATGCATTCATTGTTAATGTATTCTATGGACTATGTGGTTTGTGTGTGTTAAGTATTAAGGTCACTGTATACGAGTCAAGAACTCTGTAGTAACCTTTAGACTGAGACGAAACTAATTAATTAGCTATCTTTTCCCCTTTTTCAAGGGTGGTGCACTGCCTCAAGGTGAATTTAATGTTAGTTAAATTCTGTTATTTCACATAAATATTGATTATTTCTGAAAATTGATGAGTTTCATATCTCCGCATCAGTTTATACACTTGTGTATCAAGGCCCATGTATTTGGTGCTGCTGTGTAAGACTAATACCGCTGCATTAAAAACTCAAAGCATCTTATGCATATGTATAATTGGTTATTAACCATACATAACATCTGATTAATGCTGTAAAGACAAATGATTATAAGATTATATAAATATTATAATTTATTAATATTAAAAACCATTAATATTATGTCAATGTTCCCGCTCTCCTTTGAGATGTTAGTCATATTTGGTCACTGTGACTTTTAAAGAAATCAAAAGGTTTTCTTTTTTTTTTTACTGATATCACAGTGATGTACTTAGCTTGTCTAAAAAAGAGCACCACAGGATGTTAATCGTTAGGTAAGAGGTACTCACTCAGTAGCTAATAGCATACAAAAAGCTCTCCGCCATTAAATTCACTGTTGCACTGGGGCTCTGTGTCTTTTGGCATCGCTGGGCAACTGCGACATGAACACCAGCATTTACTGTTGACTCTCAGTGGGTATCTCCGTCTAACCCGCTGCGGCTGGCTGACTGCTGGCTGACTGCTGGCCTGTGTTTCTGTCGGTGCTGCCTGGCCTTGCTGAACACTGTGGCTTGTGTGAATAATCACCTATGCCTGGCTAATCTCTAACAGCAAAAGAAAATGCATCACCTATAATTTATGAAAGTCTTGTTCAGAAATTTCCAGAAACAAAGACAAGGTCTATCCCATGAATAAGATAGCAGCTTAGAACAAGAGAAGGCCATACAGAAGAGAACTACAATATGGAGCACCCCAAAGCATCCAATACTAAAGACATAAATAGGACATTATGAAATAAATCATCATATCTTTAAATTGTGTAAAATACATAAATCAACCAATAAATTGTGAAATAATGTAAGAAATAACTTTTTATTATGGAATGTTATTTCATCATCAAGGTTTCATCAAGTAATTTTAATTATAATGTATGTCATAATTAATTTAATTGAGTCACTTTTATGACAGTGAAGTTAAGTCAAGTCAATTTTATTTATACAACCCAATATCACAATCAAATTTGGTCGTAAAAAGTAACATTGTGAAATAAAAACATCAATAATGTAAAAATAATGTACCAATTTAATCAGATTGACATGTATTTATAACATCTTACAGTTTTTAATTATTTAATATTGAACACTTAGTGGTTTCCATACCACAACACTTATGTGGAGAGCTAAAATTGTGATTGATTTCCTTTTGACAATGGCTTCTCCCTAAACTCATCCTCAGTGTTATTGCTGGATTAAGGTTTAAGCATTAAGTACACTTAAGCACTTTACACTTGCTTCTCAGGGGAGCTTCTTTAAAAGTCACACAACACAAAATATTTTTATATATTATATTTAAACATCTTAGAGGAGAGGTTGGAGATGTTTCTATAATGGTAGAAAAGTACATTTATCTAACTGCTTTAGTAACATGTTAGCATTCAAGGTTTGTTTTATTCTGCTGCATAACATAAAAACTCTAGGCTGGGTACTCATTTATGGGAATTAACTATTCATTATAGTGCTGACCCGTCAACACTCATGAGAACGTGTTACTTTTACATGCAGCTTCAGTGGGCAGCTCTTCAGTCCAGTGTTAATGGTAATTCAGAATTGGTCACATGTTTTTAACATGCTCTCATTATATATGCCATAGGTGTAATAAAATGGCATGTTTTTTCAGTGGTAGGAGCCGAGACATATGGAGGAATGTTTTAGTATTTTAATTGACACTCACTTGTATTTAGCTCCTTGCCAACTCTCTAGTTTGCAAAAGGTCTGCAAACCAATTAAAAATGTTTGCAGAAGCATTTACTCTTTAATTGAATTCATTTTCATTGCTTAAGGTTCTGTCTGTGTAGCTGTACTGTATATAGATTGAAAAAGGCAGTTGCATTTTCACTTTTTACTGTGCTTTGACCACGTCTGGAGGTTTGTCTGGCGGGATCTTCAGTGAATTTTAATGTGGTCTCAGATTACCTGGATAAAGCTATCATAAGAGTGCACCTGGCATCAACAAGCATCTTTTTAGAGCTCTTTCTACCAAAACGCTTCTATTTTTCTCCTTCCTGGGCCGAGCTGAATCTTAGACTCCTTGAGTAACAAATTAAAGTAGGTTGTTTGAATTCACAACTGGCCAGCCTTTGGGGCTGTTCTGTTTCAAGCTATAATTCATGGACTCATAGCCGTGGAACATGATAACTGCCTTTCAATCAATATGCTCTGCATTTCCATTCATTTGCTGAGCTTTCAAGATGCCAAATTACTCACTCCTTGTCTCTGCTGGAAACATTTATCTTCAAAAACATCACCTTGAGCATAATTATGTCTCTGTTACACCAAAAGCGGAGGGGACAGAGTTGGGGTTTGTCCAAGCCGTGACCACGTGTGATATCCCTAATAACATGGATATAATGAAAGGCTACGCGCTACACTCCAACATCAAAAGCTATTGTCTAATTTTGGCCAGCGGGATGTGACAAATCCGTAATTAAAATAGCAAGCTGAGTGATAAAACAAAGCCACTTGCTGGGAGACAGCGAATCCGGCTAGATATGGATCTGTCATTAGGCTAAAGAATTGTCCTTTGCCTTTTCTGCCTTTATCTCCCTAATGCGGCTACATTTCCCCGGGATTGGCCTATTTCAGCTCGGTGTGAAAAAAAAAAAAAAAGCTGATCTCAATGAACATCCTAATCAGTCACAGTTCACCTGTTTACTGCGACGAAAGTCGAGGCCACCGGTTCATCCAGAAGATGAACCAATTGCATGAGGGCACTTTTTAAATTGGCATCAGAATGACATCTGTCGTGACGCCCCCAATCTTTGGAGCTTGTTTACAACTGCATGTATATAGGTTCAACTAGAGGGCAAGTACAATTGGATAATGTCTGTTATTTTTTCCGGTTTTTCGCTGCAGTAAGGAATGACAGCAGCACTTATACTGTTTTCAGGTGCCACAGCCTGACAGCAGGCTGGTGTGCACGTCTTTCCTCTAGAACTATTAAACTGATGGTACAATGTAATTTTTTTCCTAGGATTGCCTTGAAGATCAAACGCTCATAAATAATACATCTGGTAAAGCACACTGGAATCACTGGTGCGAGTGCGGCAGCAGGTGATTGCCCGTCACATGCAGCTGTTTTAACAGGAACCAGAATGGCAAAGAGCAGCAATAGACTGTTCCTTCTTCTCCACATTACTGTTATTGTTGGAGCCAATTTCAGAATGCAGAGCCCGACAGCTAGCAACACTATAAATTACCCAGAACTCTGGTAGTGGAAATAGACTGGGACCGACCACCACAATGGTGAAATCCTGATGGACATAAATAAAGAGAAGTGTAGGTGTGTTTAAATTTAGGTGAGCTAGTGTGACTACAGCTGGACTGAACCAGGGTGGTGTGTGTGTGTGTGTGTGTGTGTGTGCACACGTGCGAGACACCCTGGCAGCACGCTACTCTCCCGGATAAAAAGCTTTCAAGTAAATGAATGAATACGTTATGGATTGGTAGCTGAGCATCAATAAAGCAGCCATACTGTATCTGAGCGGAGTGAAGCTCTTTGGTTGACACATGGAGCTGCAGGACAAGCAGGCTGACCAGGGCCAGCAGGACAACGGGGACCTAAGGGGCCCTGGGGGAACCCGAGGGACCACTGACTGAATACACTTACAGGAGGTGGAGGAAAGTAAGCTAACATATCTCAAATGAATTCTACCTACAAGCCACACTAACGTTGAGTCTATATCCATATACATTCACAGATTCATTTTCCCTGTCAAAGAACCTGTACTGTAGATATACACATGGATACACACAGACATTTCCCATTCCCTGTGTTTGTGTCCTTAGGGTAAAGAATACATTCATATTTAGTGAATAATTGGCAGAGGCAGAAACCGTTCGGAGCCATTTTATTTTTGCAGCCGATGGCAGAAAGCAGTGGCCATTATGACCTTGTGATGAATTCAGGGTTCATTTCCTACCGATTCCTTTTTCATGCACACACACACACAGAACTAAATCTAAAAACAGACAGGAGATATAGCCTTCTGAGAGGGAGAACATTCTGTGAAGCCCACATCAAAAGCTGCCGCCACGCACATCCATGGTCTGACTCTCAATTCCAGGTGCACGGTAATAAGGCGAAGGTTTCGTTTTTGCCCACTGTCATTTATTCATTAGCTCGCAATCAGATCTCCTGTGCAAGGAATGAGATGTTTTAAATCAGTCACTGGCTGGCCATTAACAATTCATGTAATTCATAATACATAAGACCCGTCATTTATTTATTTATCACCTCTAAATGGGATTTCCTTCCTTCTCATTGGCTCCAACTCAGAAGTCAACTTCTGTTAGCCTGACCCGTGGCCACTTTGAGAGCAAGCCAAGATGTAAACAATGCAGATCTAAGCTGAAAGGGACCAGGAAGCCTGGACTCGTGTGCTGCTGTTCAGACCGGAGGAGAGTCTTTTCCCTGACTTAGTGCAGTTGGTTTGACTGGTATCGTCTGGCAGGGAAGCAGCAGGTGCTGGGCTGCGGCTGGCTGCTGGCACAGTTGTTTTCTGCTGATTCTCTTGAGCAGTTGATGTAATTGTGAGTAATTAGGCCTTAAAGTGGTCTTGTCTTTCCCCAACCTGGAACACGAGTCCCAAGGGAGAGTGAGTGAGGTGGGGGGGCTCTCTGAACACCAGAATCTGGTATACAGAAGGCTGTATTTGTCTAAACAGATCCTATATGAAGAGCCTGGAACTGTGCCACCAGATGCTAACGCCATATGATCATACTGAATTTGTACATGACACAAAATTATACTATTGCCCCAAGGACTCCAGCGCTTCTCATTGTAAAGATAAACAGCAAATTACCATGGGGATGCAACAGTCGTAATGAGCCTCATAAAGATGCTGTATTTGATATCAGGCTCTTTGACCAGATGCTGCACTTCTTTGCAGTATTCTGTGGAACTTTGTGTTTCCTAAGTGCCTTACAGTTTTACTTTACTTAGCCCCATGCCTAAACAACAGTGCCTCAAAGGTCTCTTTGTATCGCCGGTCAAATTATGTGTAATAATGGTCACCAGGGACACAAAACTGGGACAATAACCTTGCCAGGCTGCTGGATTTGCGACATCACACGAGTTATGCGTGTGAGGCCGAACCTCAGTGGCTCAGAGCAATCAGCGTACTATAAAGAACTAATGGCAGCTAGAGGCAACAGTGAGAAGCGATTGTTCATTCTAAAACAACAATGGCGGCTCCTAAAGAGGTTAGCTTGAATCGTAGATGCTGCTATAGCATCAGTTATATCAGAACTTGTTCATTGAAAGAAGAGCTAAGAACTGGCTTTGGCAAGACTCCTACTACATCATATGGTTCGTTGATCTGATAAATTGAAGTTAGCCCATGATAGACAGTGATAGGCAGATGGTTCAAGTATTTCATTTGAAAGTCCCCGCCCTCTTTTAAACAACTTCTAAGTGCTAACAAATAGAAACTTTACAGGGACTTACGAGTGGCTGGCTTATTGCAGTTGTGTCCATGTCTGAAGTACTGAGGATTCTCCACCACAGGAATACGAGTCATACCAATGACAACCGCATCAGAACCCGCATCCAGAGTACAGGGAGTAATAATCCCATGGTTGACATGATGAAGAGGGCTGGCAGAGTCCTCCTCACCACTGATCACAGCTACTGGACCTGGAACGAGACAGAGGAACAACAAAGTTATTTAACCGTTCACTGTTTAAATTGGGAGCTCAAGTTAAGCCCATCTGACTTTTATGTAATACTGTTGATCAGTGTTATTGTTACATATAAGGACATACTGATTAAAATATAAATGCAGGTGCTTGAGGTATCATATCATTAAGCCATACAGGCCAAGCCTCTCCATTTCAAAATGTGCTTTGCTAATTGTTACTTCACTTGGATGTTTGACCTTCCTTTGCAGAATCAGGTGTGTGCAGAGTTTGACACTAGAAGGCTGTTTTCAAATTCACCTGCTGAAGTGGGAAAGTTTCTCCGTGCTCACTGTAAATCTGCGATTAACACGTGTACACTCACGCAGGATTTTGTGACATGACAAGTTCAGAGTTCAGAGGCCAATTGTGGTCCAGTTTGCAAATTAAACAAGTGATGTGGAAAGAATAAAAGTGGATTGTGGACTTTTCAAGTTGGGGACATCTTGTGTCCGGCAGTTAAACTTTTGATTCTCGATATTTCATTGAAAGAGAAGGAGTTGATGGAATTTTAATTTATTGAATAATTTTCAGTAAGGTAATTGAAGTTTGTAGAAAAACGATACCAGACATTATTCAAGGCAAGAGTATTTTAAATGTCTTAAAACATTGAGCTAGTAGTCCAGGAGTCAGCTCAATCAAAAGACATATGGGTAGCTGTTGGGGAGGAGGGTGGTTTGTTTTCAGTTTTCAGCCAAAGGCATGTGAAAATAAGTTGCAGTAGTAGCAGTTAGAGCGCTGCAAATGTGAATGCAAAAAAGGTGTGTAATTAGTGCTCAGAGGGCACAGTGCAAATAACTTCATGTTTCTAACGGAACCTACCCACATGAAATCAACTTTAATATCAAGATATGGAAATGAAGCAATTAAATACTTTCAAGGTTAGATTTACATTAGTTTCCTCCATATAAACCACATAATGAAAATGGAATCAAAAATGAGCCAAAGAATTACAAAAGGAAATGTAGTTCATGTTATAAAGAAAACTTTGTTTGATGAACTTGCATTTGAATAAGTTAACAAAACTTTACACATGTAAAACACATGCAAATTTTTTATTATTTTGTCTTTGGAAGAAAAAACAAAACAAATTCCATAAAATTTTGAAATGCCTTCAACTACCACAGAAGAAACCAGTCTGGGTAGATGTGAAGGACTATTTAAAGCAAATGGTTTAAAAAAGTGACAGACAAAGTTGGTGTGTTTCCTGAGCCAAATCCTTAGTTTGAATTTGTCAAGTGATGTCAAAATGTAAAACGAATGAAAATATTCATTTGTGTATTTTAAAGCTGAAACTCTTAGTCAACTGAAAATTTACCTTCAACTATTTTGATAATTGTTTAATCGTTTCAATAATTTTACTAGCAAATATGCCACATTTACTAAGTTTCCAGCTTGTCGAACATTATTATTATTCTTTGTCGTGTGAGTAAATTGAGTGTCTTTGGGTGTAAAACCATTTGAATATGTCACCCAAGATTCAGGGAAATTCTAATGAGCATTTTCCAGTATTTTCTGACACTTACAGACAACATGAATTATTGATTAATGGAAAAAATGAATTTGCAAATGAATCAATAATGAAACAAATCGTCACTTGCAGTCTCAGTTTATTAACTGAATCATTAAGACATCCTTTCTTCAATTCTTTCATGTTGTTTCCTACAAATGAGTTATTACATCCAAATATCATGCACGGTTTGAGCATTATCTGCTGGCTGAATTTATGGTGGCATATAACACCTTCCTCTCCAACCACAATTTCCTTTCTTTAACACATTTTCTTTTAACGTCCCTGACATGATTTACTATCAGCCAATGTAATCCAGTTTCCTGTTCTATCACTGCTGTGTCAAAAGCAACACACAGACTGACAACTGCTATCTTCAGAGGGGAGGGAGGAAAGAAGGATGGAGGGATGGGAAACAGGATATAAAGTCAGCAGTAGGTGATTTAGTAGAACTGTGACAGTGAATCTGTTTACTTACAAAGTTGAGCCTGTTGCTCACCTTGACAACACAGTAAATAGTAATCAAGACCCAGTCATATCAAATTATAGACCCTGAGCTGCAAGGGGGGGGGGGCTGCGATGAAGTGACACATGTAAGCAGCAATTTGTTTACAACGTTTCATCCTACCCTGGGTTTTCAAACCTGAGCACCTGCTTTATTGGAGAGATGTGCACAGCCGAGCTTCACCGGGCGACTACCTACCCAACCACTGAGGACAATTGGCACGCTACAGCTTTAAATCTCTGCTCCCAGGCAGAAAAATGCGTGTGCAGTGCTCTGCTTCAAACATCACTACACTTTAAATAAAATCCTAACATAGAAAGTCACGATGGGTCATGGGTAAAAGTTATAAAAAATGAGAAAAGATACCTCTGAAAGGGTCCTAGTATTATGTTCTGTTTTTAATACAATATGAAATGGAATGAAAACCCATCTGATCAGACTCCAGTGCCAGATCGATGAGGCCTTGGGGAACGCCTGGCCTCGCTCCAAATCGCAGCGCTCAAAACTACACAAAAACCTCCCACTTGATTCTTTGGGAGATGAAGGTTTTCTGAAGAGTGAAGGGGAAATTGGACTTCTTGACTTCAGAACATCCTAAAAATTGCATTTATGTTACCTGAGTAATGAAAAGGCCCAACGGCCTCTGAGAGGGTTTTTATCATCAGAGACGTTGCCTGTGCACAGAATGGAATTCAGCACTGGACATTTCCCCCAAACGTCTATCTGAGAGTAAAGTTCCTCTCTATTAAACCAACTTTGATTTATTCAGGAGAACTGGAAAATGAAATGAGCCAACTTTCGGCTATTTTTCAATGCTTTTCACAACTTTTTTTTAGTAGTAATATGGTTCACACAGAAGGTAAATTCAGCCATACACTAGGACTAATTCAGACCTTGACTAAGGACTTTGGATGGTTTTTTTGGCTCTAATTTTCCAATTCCTTAAGTTAATATAGTCTTATGACATAAGAGGCGTGAATATAAATTTTAATTCATCTAAACCCTGCAATATGTCTGCCGCTTCTATCAGTTTCATTATGTAATATGTAAATGTAAGGTTGGGATGTTTGTTACAATCCCAAGATTACGATTATTGTGGCCACAAATATCACGTTAAACTTTTTTATCACAATAATCATCACACTTTCCTGAGTTACAACTGTTAGTGCTAAATTATTGTAAAATTACTTCACACCATGATGTCCTTAGATTTTATTAAACCTAAAGGACTGAACAGTGGAGCCTATATTGCAGGTTTGTGATTTAGGTCCTTCACGACATTTTGGTCTGGAGTGCGACACTTTTGTAGGAAGTGTTAACTGCATGGTGTTACTAGTTAAAATCAATTTAAAAAGGCAGAATGTTTGTAATGGTGCACAGAACATAATAGTGGCACAAATTATCTTACAATTGCTCTTACAAACCACAAACACCATTATGCTAAGCTATGCTAAGCTAATCGGCATGAGCGTGGTATTGATCTTCTCATCTTACTTTCAGCAACAATGTGAATAAATGCATTAAGCAAAATGTCAAACCTTTGAGATCATATAGAGCACAAACTGTTAAGTCAAATAGTCTATACAATCCAAATACATTACAATCATTTTTATCATAAAAAAATGAGACTGCTGCTCTCACCTTCTATCCAGCTTCAAACAGCTGCATCTCACACACAAGCTGGCAAGAATGCAATTGATCCTCACGCCGCCACTGGCAAAACAAATCTTTAATTTAACATGTTCGGAGCAACAGACACCATGTTAGTCCAGGAATCCCTTCTGGAAAACTGTTCGATCAATGTGGCGTACTGTCGTTTGAAGATTAGTTAAATCTCATTGCTTACATCGTTTTATGCTTTGCCAGCCAATATGTTTCTCCAGCAAACATCCTTTTACTTTTCTGTAGGAAATATGACGCTCCAGCTAAAATTCCCCCGTATTTTTAGGAGACTTGTCACTCCACTTGTCATCACTGAGTGTTCCTGCACCCAACATTCTGCCATCCCAGTGCAGCGAATGTTTTATGTTTATGTAAGGTGCAGTTTGCAGGTGCATTAGCTAATTCAGCCAAAGCAATTGATCAAGTGTGACATTTGCATCATCTGTTTCTCTGAGTTTAGAAGTCAATCTAAATTACTCTACAGAGACAGCGCTGCTTTCCCCTTGTGAGTTTTAAAATGGACTTGTTTATTAAGGTATTGTCCAAGTTTCTTCCTAAAGTCTCTCTGAGCCTTCTCATCTGTAGACTGTACTGTGGGTTGAAGATTCTTTGCACTTAATACTCTCCTAAAAAGACGCTAGAACTGAACATCAGACAAGACAGTAAATCTAAAGGACACCGTTAGTTTAGGTTTACAGTACATAATATTTATTTTACGTGTTATTCTGCCTGTGTGTCAAAATCCAAGAAGCTATTACTTTCCTTGCTTGTACCAAGACAAACAATGAATTTGTTCCACTAACATGTATTGTCTGTGTAGTCACAAGCTACTATGGTGCATTTCTATGTTGCCATAGACCTTTGTTGTTGTCAAATCTAATTAAAGACACAGAAAACTGTTGCACTGGTTGGCATGTTCCTTCATTACCATAGACACACAATTCCCTCAACTGCTCTCTAAATGTGTATTAGTACTGAAAATAATACCCCAAAAAATCCACAATTTACCCCAGTTAGCAAAAAAAAAAAAAGGAAATTTAACTATATTAGTGACCTGTTTTTAAAGATTTACATCTTCAGAGGGAACCAATGACCGGAGGGTTGAGCGCCGCAGATAGGTTAGGACACTCGGAGAGAAGGACTGACGCAGTGCTGGTTGTGTCCTTTTCAAGAGCTGTAAATATGGAACATCGCCAGCCTTATCCTTTAAACTGCTGCTGTTACTTTTATAGCTGTTACTCGTTTATTGGTGGCACAGTTTGGACTGGATCTGCTTTTGAAACAGCTGGTGCTGTGTCTCTGGAACTGGATCATACTGGGTGCTTTGCATCAGTGACGCTGCTTGTCCTTGTTTACGTACTAATTCTCCTCATTGGTGACATTAGATGTTATTAGTATGTCAATTGTTCATTTGCAGCAGAGGGCCGTTCTGGTCTCACATGCACACTTTATTTTCCCTAGCTCTCATTTCAATTTTCACAGCATTTTTATTATATTAATTATTTGTGCAAATATATGACGCCAGACTAAAAACCAGCAGGGGTGTTTGTCTGTGTCTCACTTCTTAAGTGAGTGCTGGAGGTGATTCTCAGGACAAAAAAAATTAAAAATTAAAGCCAGCGGGTGACTCTATAGGGTTTTCCCTGTGGTGGGAAATAAATTGTGCAGAGTATGATTGTTTCCGTTCCACCTCCTTGTGGTAATTATCGCACAGATTCCTTTCAAAGGTTGTTAATTAGGACTGGAATTAACTTGAGGACATGTAAAATGAACAAGAGAACACAGGAAGTATAACTTACTGAGGCAAGGCCCCACTTCTAGTTAACGATGGAATTAAACAAATTAGATCCATACGTGCAAAGGGTCAAGAACAGTCACAGTGCTTAAAACTTTTTTTTATAAAGATTTATATATATATATATATATATATGACAGGCGATATATTGCTGTAATTTAAAGCAGAAAATGTCTTATGTAACATAAACATCAGCCTTTAACTCAAATCCCCCAAATTTTTGATGCTACAATAAACAATAAAATATAAAATAATGCTAAAATGTTTTACCTCACAAGATTATTGAAAACAATCATAATGAAGCTACTGCTAGCTTAGTAGCAGCAAATGTACAAATCTACACAGTGAGTGCAGCATTAATGCTAAAAAAATGGCCAGTTCATTTCCAAATGCCACTATCGTATGAAGAAGCCTTGAGGTTATTGGTAAAGCTCAGATGACAATTCAGAAGACATGTAAATAGCTCTTCTGACAACCTGCTCACTCAACCTCCCACTCACATGCGAGCACGGCGACATGTGACAGCTGCGCAGGCCGGCGGCAAACCCACACTAACCCCACGCTAACCCCATTTCTCACAGTATCCAAATAGCAGCCTCTGTACAGTGAAACACCCCTGGACTGCATAAAGTTGACCAGCTGTGGCGAATATTGATCGCTAGGACAGCTGATATTTATGGAGCTCTGAAATATAGGCTACCGACAATTTACAGTCGCCCCGCACAGCTCAATGTGCTCTGTCTTTATTGTGGTATAAACAATGCCGAACACTGAGGGGAAGGACGGCCGAGTCGAGACAGAAATAAACATGCATTTGGAATCTGCTGTAAACCTATCAGTCATTGCATCTGAAGCCACTTGAACGTCCTCTAAAATTAAGCGTCTACACCCAGTCGAACATTATCTGCAGTGACACAGGACTGAACCAATTACAGTTTGTGTTGCTGTATATTTGTGATCTTGATGCTCAGAATGATAATAAAACAAAACACAGAGACTGCTATTCAGACTGCTCCCACTGTGCCTTGTGGGCTTTTATATATCTTTGACAAATCATTACCCTTAAGACAGATGAAGCAATTTTAAGTCTGAAAAATGATGGAAAATGACATAATTTAACAGCCGTGCTGTCCCGGATTGGTTCTTTGATTTACGACTAAGACAGAGTCAGGATCTTTACCAAAACTGGGACCTACATTTTATTACCTATTATGCGCCCAAACACAAATTGAAAACAAAACATACAGCAATCTGAGAATATATTCAGAGCCATACAAGTCACCGCTATGTTTGGGGTTTCAGTCTTCTCTCACGGCAATGTAATCAGAAAGGGCCAAATGAAAATCTTGTGGTGGCATTGTTACGGAAACTAGTGTGCATCATAAACTCAGCAGTAAAGGCAACAGTGCGTGCATACACACATACAGTACAAACATATGCAGCGCAGCAGCCGCGCACTCGATGGCTATATTTCATATTGTCATGGCATTAGAATATGAAACGATTCCCCAACGTCGAGCATCTGACAGAGTATGCATGTAAATCACAAAGGAGCGGCACGTTCAGCCACCGCAGCCCACAAAACAACTTGATTATTGTGCTCATCAGTGCTGTTAGGGAAGCCTCTGCATGTTAATGTGATCCCACCATCCTACTGGGACACAACACGTGTTTTAGTGGTGGTGGTGGAGGGTTAGCAGAGATGTAAATTATAAGTCAGACATAAACTTTCTTTACTTCTTCATTGGGGTAAATCCTAGTAAAAAAAATGTGTGTAGCCGTTTACTTAACAGACATATATCACCGAATGTAATCATTTCAAAGGCAGCATTGAACTTGAATGATTCCCTCCTTATGTATGAATATTAATAACTGGCTTGGTAGCTAGGCAGATAGCTACTTCATTGTGCTCCCTTAAAATCCAAGCACCCAAACCAGTTTATCTGCAAACTTTTGGTGGGACATGAGGAACAGTGGACCCCTTTCTGTATGTGCATCGCCACCACAGGAGAACAGGACAATCTACCCCGCAGCAGGGCTTTGAGCTAAACGCTAACATCAGCAGGCTAACATGCTCACAATGACAATGCCAACGTGCTGATGTTTAGAGGGTAATGTTCAACTTTTTATACTTTCCAACACTTGCTAATTAACACTAAAAATCATTTGCTGGGGACCTTTTATTATTTGTACCAAATTTCATGATAATCCATCTAACAGCTGTTCAGACACCTCACTCAAAATCCAGACTGTCAAGCTCAAGGTGGCACTAAAATCAGGTGATTAACAAAGTGAGTAGGCTTCATCCTGTGGGGACCATGAAGGTCTGTATGACATTTCCATGATTACCATCTTAGTTTAGTGTGTTAGCGTGCTAGCATTTGCTACTCAGCACCAAACACAAAATACAGGGGAGGTTGATGGCAATGTCTGTAGTCTTGCAGAAAAATTTGGGACAGTTTAGAATGAAAATGTAGGGTTGCTACAATGCATCTTGAGGGAAACATGCATATGTATACCAAATTTCATGAAAATACTGTATATCTACAATAGTTTCATTTCATTTAAATCCACAAATGTCAACCTCATGGTGACACTAGACCAACTGATAGTTGTTGAGCTATTTAAAGCTGGACCAAAGTGGTGCACCAACCGACACAGCCATCCCGCTAGCGTGGCTTAAAAGCCACAATCCCAGGAGAAAAGCATTAGACTCTTGTAACGCTAAATGTGAATGAGGCAATGGCAGTTTAGAATACAGCAGTGAAAAGGTGATTCATTTTTAATCGGAGGTTTTAACAGCTGGTTGAGGTAACAGGCACTCTACGTTAGCTTAAAATGAATTGGAGTCAGCACATTAAGGTCATTGTTAACCACGTTTTCTGCACTTGGGTGCATTAAAAGTCCAATTTCCTTAGCATTCATTCATTCTCAGGTACACGAAACACACACACACACACACACACACACACACACACACACACACACACACTCTTAAATCAGTGACCCGCTGTGGGATATCAATCAATCAGGTGTCAGTGTCTTTTTCCCCTCTTGTTGCTCTCTTCTTCCATCTCTCACACACTCACTTTCCTTTGTTTTCTCTCCACTGTTTCCCTGATTACTTTATTTCCATTCAGTGGCCTTTTTGCCAGGATGTGGAAGATGGTGCCAAAGTGAGTCAAAATACTAGCAATCACACTAATAATGCTAAGAAAACAAGCCTGCAGAATGGCAGCAAGGGCAATTGATCATAACTTAAATTCCTCTATCAGCATGTTTAACTCGAGCAACTGCTGTTTCATCATAACTTAAAGACAGTTTTAAAAAAGACTCCCATCATTTACTTCATCTCTCTCTGTTGTCTCTTTCGGTCCCTGCCTTTTTCTCTTCTTCTTTCTTGTTTCTAGCCCCAGGGGTCTTGATGCCTGCCTCAGTTCTTTCACAACTGCTTCCCTCTGTTGGAGGCTTTTCTCCAAAACAGATTTGTTAGCCTGGGAGGTGCAGGAGGGAGAGAAGGAGGAGGAAGAGATACGTTGTTTTTTTGTGTGTATGTGTGTGTGAGAGAGACGTGAACGTGTGCAGGGGGTCATTCTAATTACACATCTAACCAAGACATATGAATGCAAATCAACCTTCACACTCCTCTGCCTAATGGCATCTATTGCATTAATACTGGGCATTGTCTCTGCTCTGTACTTTATCTGCTGTTCCAGACAGAGGACAAAGGAACAGTGTAACACAGCGGTGAGGGGCCGTCGAAGACTGACCTGAGAGCTTGGAGTGTGACCTTACGTGGAAATAGATTAATTAGATTAATTCATCATCACAAAATTAACATTTGATTGGATTACAACCAACCCCTTGTATAGTAGTTTTAATAGGGACAAATCTTAAATTCAAAAGTAACTTCAGTCAAGATAACTTGAGTTGTTAAATCCTGTCTGTGAGTATTACAAACATGTTATGCAGTGTTTTGTCATCTGACAGGCCTTTAACTGCGTCATAAAAACTGGACTTCCTGGATCACGTATTTCATTGTCTAACCAACAAGAAGCCCCCACCAACGCAGCCCCCTGCCATGTTTTAATGCAGGGCTGAATAAATGCTAAATACAGTGGTGTTCCTGAAACGTTTCAATATGACTCGGCTGCTACACTACAGGCCACCCATCAACCAACACACGCATGCATGTACCTGCGTCGTCAAAATCAGAGCTGGCACTTAGAGTCTGGTCTGCTGAAAGGTGATCTACAGAAGGTCGAGGTGACTTCCATCTCTTTTGTACATGTGCATCACTTTTTATAATAACTCGATTTATTTATACCCTCGCAGTTTTTTTATTTCAATCTCCTATCAGCAACAAATATAATGTACTGCAGGCAGTTAATGTCAAAGAAGAGAAAGATGGATAAACATATCAAAGGATTGATGGTAATTCGAGTGTCAATTAAACTGAGAAAAGTCTTCCGCTCTTGCTTCACTTTGGTCTCCATCCATTACATATCTACTGTACCTATGACATAGTCTGCACTGTACTCTCTGGTTACTCCGTGGTGAGGTGCTACAGCAGACAAGCAGACAGGCTCTTTAATATTTCAGTCAGACTCCGTACAGACTGATGGCTTACAGGAGCAGCCATGCAGGGCGCTGGCCAAGGTTAGCTGTAACATCAACCTCCCTTCATTTGAACCTGACCACTGTACTACTGCGCCTCGAGAAAGGACAACTCTTATTCTCCGGTTCTTTTGGTAGGGGTAAGAGTTCCTTATAAAATAATTCCTCAAATTTAATACACAGCTGGTAAATTTAGGATCAAGTATTCTTAACTTCTTTTAATGTTTATCATTTTCTACGCTGTTAAATGGGTCTTTAATGCACCATAAGGAGTACACATACACAGCCATTTCAGATATATAAACGTGTGACAAACTGCAATTTAGAGGATTAAGACAAGCGTTATCATGAAAACCCTTTAAATGCATGTAGTTTGGAAATTTGTCTGTTAAAAATGTTTTTTTTTGCATCGGAAGAACAATATTCGAAACTCCACTCTATGTTAGCCAGGATTAGAAATGTCTAAAACTTATGATTAATTTTATCAGTTTCAGTCAGTTTAAATGCTAACTTACATCAAATATATTTGAGTCTGTTACATTTGTATGTGTTTTCACCAAAGAGGATCAGTGTTTATTTTCTATGTATAGATTCTGTATAATTTAGTACTTTTCAAAAAAAAAATAAAAGGGAGGTACCGTACAGTTTAATGTGTGATATGACTGTACTGTGATGAAATACATCAGGGCTGGTGTTAATATTGACATTTCTTACCAATCTGATTTAAATGGGTTGAAAATGGCTCAACACAGCATCTACTCTAATCACAATCAATCCAGTTGGGGCCCATATATATATATATAAACAAAAACATTTTTTTTTTGAGAAACAGAAGTCTCACTCAAGGAAAAGTCTCGCTCTGAAGTCTCACAAGAGGTTGAGTTGTTGCAGGGAGATGCAATCTTACAAATCTTACTCTTTAACTAAAAGTTCTGTCTCTGTAGGAATACTTTCCATAATGTAGTCAGACACTTCCAACAACAATCTGAGCCTGTCAGTGGCAAAAACAAGCACTTTTAATGAACAGACTTTTCAAGGGCACAGTTGGCCCAAAGGCTTACGTTGCAGCCATTGCAGACTGTACGCGGATGCCGACGATGGAAGCAATGTACTGGACCAATTCCAAAACCTTTGGTATTAGTCATTTAGACCCCAAAATAGACCCCAGGTTTAAAAATATCAAAGTTTCCAATTAATGTATCTCTTTACAGGTGACATTTCATGCAGGGCTTCAGGACAGAAACTGAAGCATCCAAACACAAAGAATGAATTGAAAAAAACTAAAAAGAAATAGTTCTGGGACAGATCAACAGTGTGTTCCCCAAAAATATCAAGCGCTTAAAATGATTGATTTAAGTGTCTTTCCACATGGAAGCTTCATCAAGTCCAAACATACTGCAGGAGATGTCGCGCTGGATGAACAAGAGCGTGGAGGCATTTAAAACAAAACAAACATCAATACTTCTCCGAGGGCGACTGCTGTGGGTGACGCGTTGTGAAACGGAACACATCATTACCCACAGTGGGCTGTCAATCAGTGTCATGTGCATAGGGATGAAGATGCTAAATTTAACTTTCCCAGTAGTCCCTGTGAACACATCCATGTCAATGTAAACACAGAGGACTGTGACTTTTTACACACAAACAACTAAACCACAACTAATTTTGTGAGGAGCCGGTAGAGATGAACTGGGATCCTTCAAAGAAACCAAAACACCACATGAGGAAGACTAGCACTGAATCAAGATTTGGGGGTGGGGGGGCTTAACTGAAATGTAGGTCGCCTAATCCTACTTACTTTGACTGGGGGGCACCAAGAAAGAAGAAGAGAAACAAACCAACTAATGCCAGCCAATTAAGCTTCCCCTGCCCCCACACCCACACCCTCCCTCAGCAAACACTTCAAAGTGCTGCCATCAGCAAATGGCAATAAAGTGAATGAGCTGACCGTAAATGGGCTTAGATGCTGAGGATGCTGAGCCAGGGGACTGTCAAATGATGCTCATCATGCTGAGAAAACAGTGTTCCCATGTTGTAAGAGCAAAATGGGCGTCCAACATCCTCCACGCAGAGGCAAGTCTGGAGTAACACACTGACAAATACAGCAGAAAACGGCAGCTTATTCAGCGAATGGACATTTCTGGTGATTGCCAATGGGGTCGGTGGCTGTGTTTGTGAGGAGAGGTACATTATTAACGCTCTGTGTCAGATTGTCCTAGAAGAAAGAGCAATCTCCCAGCAGGAGCTCTGAAATGACACCCTCTCCTGACGACCAGCCTGACGACTGAATCTGAGAAAATACAGAGCTGGAGTGTTTTTGTGAAATGGAAGATAGGCCCAGTGTAAGCTGAGAACAGCCGACTCCATGGGGGACAGGCAAAAGGAAAGATTTTTATTTTCCAGCTCCAGGTAACACTATTTCAAAGAGCAGAATTTGGGTGTCTCATTACACAAAATACATTTCACACAAATCCCTTCTTTTACATAAAACCCTCAAGTTTACTCTCTCTCTCTTCTTTTTCTTCCTCTGTCCTTCCAGAAATATTTTTCTCTCTCTCGCTCTCTGTTTCGCTTCCAGAGCACAGCTGTTGTGTGTCCTGCTGGGCATTCGCAACGGGACGATTTCCACGCCGATCTGAGCGCCATTTAAATAAACATCAACAGAAGATGTCAAAAGGAGCTTGTGAATAACACCAGAGGCTTATCCACTTCCACAGCTTAAAAGAGGAAAGAGGAGCCATCCAGTTCTTTCATTTTGCTCCTTCTGTATGCTGTTTGAATAGCCAGCACCCAGCCATCACTGCTTTGGCTGCGTCTACTTTATGTAAGCCAGAGGGGCCAGACTGCAGCTCCCAGCAGGGCCGGCTCTCTGCTCTCCTGGAAGGGTTTCTTATAATATAGACATTTTATTCCAGTGTTCACTCGCAGGCTCAGTGACATGTTTGACTAATAATTCATTGTAATTGCAAAAGACACACACAACAGGAAAGCTAGGCCTTATGTAAATGCTGTATATTTAAAGATATCTTCTTCCTTGTTTCTAACAATAAGAATGTATTCATTTATTTATCAAAAGCTAGATTTTGCACATTTCTGCAAGATGCAGCTTCCACTGAAAGCATCCAGAGTTGCCTGTACTACTACTTTGAAATAGATCAGAAAAAAACAGCAACCACTCAGCACCAAAAGAAAAGTCCTGTGGATTACCACCTTGGAAGAATATATGTATAAAAGTAAAACTATTTCTCTCCCTCACAAAATATATCTTATGGCCCTTCCAAAATCAATCAAATCCCAGCTGCAAGCTCAGGGCCGTCGCACAGCCCTAGCTAACTGCATCAACTCTTCTTCATAGACCTCTATCCCCGCTACTCTCTGTTCTCTCTTCTTTTGTATTTGCATTGCTAAGCTGTTGGCAGCGCTTGTCATTTTGTTTCATAAGTGATAGCAATTACTATTCCAGTGCCTGGGATCAAAGAGACACCAAAAGGAGGTTTTTAGACAGGAGAAAACACCAAACACTGCTTCCCCTCTTCTGTTTACACTGATAGAGGCTGAGGCCTAGGAGGCAGAGTGGTTGTGACTGACAGAATGGGAATACACCTCCCGTTTTTAATCCTGGAGGAGGGGGGAGACTAAGGAGAGGAGAGGAGAGGAGAGGAGAGGAGAGGAGAGGAGAGGAGAGGAGAGGAGAGGAGAGGTCTCAACAAAGGGCACACTGTAGCATTAACCAGGAGGCTCCCTCCTGCTTACTCTGGATTAGTCACATTACCGATTCTTTTTCAGGTCTGGGAAAGCTGGAAGCATTGAACCGAGAAACAATTACACTAATCATAATGAGACAGTGGGGCCTAGACTTTAAATAAGGAGCCTTCTCAAGACATTCTCTTTGCTAAAACACAAATAGACCAAAATTTAATCTGTCCACATCATCCACAGAGTATATGTTCCCACTTGCCAGAAGTCTTTTAGATCGCTCAATTTATAGAATGAATGGAGCCGCAGCCTGAAACCAAAGAGCCTCAGAGTTAGCCTGAAAGATTGTCATGTTCAAATCCCAGACAGAGAAGGGACAATGCCAACAAAGGGTGGAGGCAGGGAATATTTGGATGAGTCTCCCATTTCTCAAAAATACAGTGTTCTCTGAGCAAACAAGCATTGTAGGAAGGTATGTATTAGTATGCATATGACAAATATGGCATTGAGGGTTTTTGATTAAATCACAGTTTAGAAGTAATAAAATGCAAAGTTATGATCACCCCCCCCAAAAAAATAAAAAACCAAAGCAGTGGACAAAATAAAACAATGGCCTGATGATGGCGCTAGAAAAGTTAAGGAATCACAACACTGTTATAACTCACCCTGGGAGGGATATAAATGTCTGTACCAAATTACATGGCAGCCAAACCAATAATTATCGAGAGGTTTCACTCAAAACTACAAATGCTATACTCTCATATTAGGCACAAAAAGAAAAGTCAAGGGACCACCAAAGTAGTTCAGATAAATCGTCTGGGGACCATGAATGTCTGTACTCATGGCAATCCATGCCATTGTTCTTGAGATGTTTCAGTCTGGACCAAAGTGGTGGACAGACAGACCAACATTGTCATCTCTAGAACCATGCTGCTAGCGTGGGTAAAAATACACTTAACAGCACTTTGCTACCCTAATTAGAAGGATTTTATTTTCACATAAAATAAATTTGCATTGAGTGGCATTGACTTATCCAGCTTGATAAGCTATTGCATGGTCATGGTTTAAAAATATTGGACTTCAGTTCATCACCTCTTGCTGAACTAACTAACTAACTAATTAAAAACGTCTAATGGTCAAACGGTGAACCTTTAAGTAAAATTATTCTTATTTTCCGTTTCCAAACTATTTGACTTGATTAATTAAAGGAAGAAACCTGCAGGCTGCAGATATTAATTAGTTCACAATAAATTTTTAAAAAGCCATAAATCATCTCACTGGGTAAGAACCGGCTACTACATTGTCTTCTGTGGTTTCTTGATCCAACATTTCAGCTGATAAGCTCCTGTGTGTGGTGAAGGTTTTCAACCAGTAACCACATGTGATACCAACACCAATTTGTAACAATGTTGTCCAGCATCTCAGTTGAGAGACAATCAGTGATGCACAAAGCCTTTTAATTTTAGCTGACAAGACAGGTGTATTATTTCCAAAAAGTCAAGCTCAAGTGGTTTGCAATGCAGATGATGTATTCTACCGTTGGAGAGCCAGTGACTCTAAATAAGGGCATGAGCTAATAGCCTAAAATGTAAATTAAAATGTTGTTGCCCTGGTCACGATACTTGTATTGTGGGATTAATCTACAACATGGTGACAAGCACAGTCCAACAATGTGTCTCCCTGGACAATTCTCCCTAACAATCAGGACAGCTTCCTGGCCCTCCTACTCTCACTGTAATGGGGGTCGGATGCTGCTTTTCCGCATTTCTGCCCACATTAGCATCTCTAGTTAATTGGCACCATTTGCTCAATGGCATCGCTTGAGTTTGTAAATTACTTTTACAATTGTCACTAATTATCAAGCTTGATGAGAGGAATTGGCGCGATTGGTCCCTAGTGGAGCAGAAACACAACAGGCGGAGAAAGGATTAAGACTCTGGGGGCAACAAGAGGAGCTGGCTAGCCAAGAAATACAGTAGCACTATATGCTAACCATTACATACAGATGGTGCTACTGCAGCACTGCCTCTCTCTGCTGCATGCTTTATGAACTACCGATGCACTTTGGCTGCATTCTCAAGACATAGATAATTTAAATTCAAGTTAGTTTTTTCCCCCCACTCTCTTTTTGCATCATCTTCATTTGTAAGTTACATGGAGATTTATGTAACTAATCTGTAACAAATAATGCTCTCAAGAGAAAGTCTAAATACACAATGGAGTTCATACAAAGTGACTACCACTCTAACCACAGCATTGCTAAGCCCCTAAGCTGTCTTTATCACAAATATACAGAACAACTGACATTTCTATGAGCCCTGCCCCCCTTTAGTAAAGTTGCTACGTCTGTCAAGCTTTCCATTCACATACGCCAGATATGAAATTAAAATTAGATAACGCTGGAAGTTACCACTTGAAAGTCTTAGCAAATTTTGAAACAATGTGTCCTTGATTTCACACAGAGGTAGGAAGAAGCAGCTCATCATTTCTAGCCAGCTACTGCCAATTTTGTCGACTGAAAAGACAACATTCGTGAGCAAAGTTCAGCCGCAGGAAGCAAGCTCATTAAGCTAAGTTTAGATGACTTTTTAAAGTTTCCAGCTGACTCACTTTAAAACGTGCACCTTTTAAAGGGCTCATAAATATGCACTTGATGGCTACGTATATGTGATATGATTCAAAGATTGAATCTATGTCGCATGTCCCAGTTACGCCAACGTCCCGTTGATCCATAGAAGACATGGAAATAAAGAAACAGCATTGTTCCTGAGTTACAGTGTAGTTCCCAGTGAAATAGGTAGGCTATGATGGAAACACGTAAGATCAGGATGTTATTTCATACCAACATTCATAACCCTGTTTAGCTTCTGAGCTACTTGGACCAGCAATTAGGTTCATACAGTTGAATCCATGCCATACACTTTTGATCTTGTATTTATACTTTTGGAGAATCCAAAATCTTTATATACGGTGTATCCGTTTTACTACAAGGGAGTTCACATTGCTTTGTCGAGAGATCCAATGCTTGACCGGTCTGCAGAGGATAGTTACGGTTGCTAAGCTACTGTATCAATGGACAATGGACAAATAATTGGTGGGGTTTAGCAAATGGTCAGTTCTGTTTGTTAGTATGGCGTGGTGTTTTGGCTTGATAGTCTCATACTGACCTATAAGCAAGTGCTTCTCCCCACCCAGAGTGACACAGTGACAAAATCCAGTAGCAAATCAATGGAGTGGTAGCTGCACTGTGGGCCTCGCTGCTTATCTCCAGCAGATGACAGACATGCACAGCACAGGGAACATTCAGTTCAAAGAAGTCTAATAATTGAGGATGGAGCAGTTATCTGAGAGACTGTTTTGTCTGTCTTGTCTGAATGAGCTAGACAGTCCAGCCTTCTGAAAGGCCAGACAATTTGCGCTCCAAATGTCATGTTGCGAGAAGGCAAACATGGCCTGGTGGAAGGAGGCCAGGGAGAGACAAAAGCTCAGGTTAAAGACGTGCCAGGCCTTATCATACAATTATTCTGCCAAAAAGCTACTCAGAGTACAAACAATATATTAACTGCTACACTTTGTCCTACTGGAATATGCAAAAGATAAATAGCCATCTTCTGCAAAGCATTAATCATTGATTAAAAAAAATGTTTTGCTTTTCTTGTTTTGCATTTTCTTTCCTCGCAGTGTGGAGGAAATTGGATTTTGCCCTCTGGCACAGCCACAGAATCAGATTGTGGGATGCAGTAGCATGGATCTTATCTTAGCTGCAGCATTGGTCCAAAACATATTGCTGCCCCTCTCTCAGTAGAAATAGACTTCAGCTGCGTTTTATTGTTGACAGAGAAAAGGTTCTGAACATGAAACACACGCACATACAAACTATATCCTGTCTCTCTTCCTCCATTGCATTGTATGTGCACATTTGAATATGTGCATGTGCTCTGTCTCGCTCTCTCTCTCTCTTTGTGTGTGTGTGTGTGTAGGGGGTAGGAGGGGTTGATATAAGTATCTAAGTGATGCCAGCTCTCACATGACCCAGAAAGGTCCCCATTAAGACACACTTAATTCAGAACTCGGTCCCCGGCGGTGGTATTAAATCATATGTGCCCACACACACATACACATACACGTGTGCGCACACACATACACACACACACACACACACACACACACAACATATGTAGACATGATGTGAATAAAGGTGCACATCATGCAGATGGTATGATAACTCATGACATGGTCATTTTCACGTCAGTTTACTGTCTCTTGTGTAATCCTTTTTCTAGTGTTGTAATAAAATTGTTGACGTTGTGTGTTTATGTAGACTTTTTCCTTACTCGTGTTTATTTCTTTGCTGAAGTAATAATTAAATGGTTATGGGCTTTTTAAACGTATGGCCAATATTACATCTGTCAGGACTGGAGAGATTTGTTTTAGAGACCCTAAGCTGCCCCTGGGTAAAAGGAATTGAACCTACTACAGTGAAATGTTCATCCCAACAGTCACAGCGAAGAGTCAGCAGAGTAGCCAGTTCACCCATTTGCTAAAACACAGCTGAGCCAGCCTATCACAGCTCCCTTAGCACCTCCTCCTGCTCTCTTCAGCTTCCCTCTTCTTTTGCTTTCTCCTCCACTGTTCCTCGTCTCCTTTCCTACCTCACATCTCCCCCTCCCTTCTTTCCTCCATGCTCAAAGAACATGCTGTGTTCAGCAGACTCCATTGTGCTGTTGCGCTGTTAGCCTGTTTGTTTAGCTCATCATCACCACGGTCCCGTGGGCTACATGGAGTTTATCTCCCTGCCAGTTAGCTGCCATGAAGCCCAAACACAGAAATAAAGCCACTTTGCCAAGCAGCTGAAATGCAATATTACAGCTACAATACAATATTCCAGTAACTATTGGATTTTCAGAAGGCTCTCAAAAGCACTGTAAATGGAACAGAAAGATGTAAACTCCTCTGGGGATACTTTTTTAAATTAAAGAATGGCTTTTGAACAGGCATGACTTTAATGGAGGGAAAGACGTCCCTGTAACAGAGAGCTCAAGTTTTCATTTCTACAAAACACAGTGGCATCTATTTCCATTAATATGGATCCAAGTACAATCAAGCGCAACCAATCTTGGTGATCAGAGGTCACATCTGGAGGCAGCATGTTAGCTGTTAGGAATGCAGTATTTTCAGTCTGCTTGATTAATGGGACACTGGGAAATATCTCGAGATGGAAAAAGGAAGAATACACGGTGTCTGGGTGATAGTCTGGTGTTTGATCCACCCTGACCTCATCACAACATGGACCTTGTCGTTTTTTATACTGCCACTTGTCTCCCTAAGGGCTTTCTGCAAACATGTGCTGAGCATTATGAACAGTTTTGCTGTGTTTTGGCATCTCATAAGCCTTTAAATGCATTGATATGTTACTCAGACTGATCGTATTTCATGTCTCACCAGTACCGTAAAACCTCATACCCCCAACAATGCAGCCCTTTTTTAATGCTGACTCAGTGAAATGATATTCCATTCAATTCAATTCAGTTTTATTTATATAGCGCCAAATCATAACGTTTTTTCAGGGCACTTTTTCAAAAAGAGCAGGTCTAGACCGACTCTATATTTATAGACCCAACAGTTTCCACCATTAGCAAGCAATATATGGCCATATTTGGCTCCCTGCAGGTAAATCCTACTTTCTCTTGCTCCTCACCACAAACAGGTCAGAGTTCAGGTTCAGCGACCGTGTTTTGCTCAAGAACACTTCAGCAGTGCAACACAAGGGAGACCTCCTCAACATTGTAAACTACTCTGGATCACAGGCAGTCCAATCAAATGAAAATGGTGCCATCGAGCAAGCGAGCAAGATGTACAACCTGCCGAGCGTATGCAGTCATTACGCCACGTATAAACACGTAAAGTGACAATCTGCCAGGAGAGAGAGAGAGAGTGATTGTTGTAGTGTCTGTAGTGTAGAAGAAGCAACATCCTGATGCCATCTGGCTGCATCTGATCACCGGCAGCGACACTCCGTTTAGCTGCTGCTCCTGAGTATCACGGCTATAATGCACATTTGAACTCCAGACACTTCTGGACTCATTACCAAGTGTTAAGGTGTCGCCGAGACGAAGAGGATAAAAAATGTAGCGACCCACAAGACTGTGACCTGTAAAATTGACATAATCTGCTGCCTTTGAGGAGCCAGTAATGACCTCTCATGGCAGTGTGACACACTCTCCATCTTCATTTCACACCCTCTTAGAGCAGCACAGATGGCCTTGGCATTTCCTTAACAGCCTCCAAAGTCTTCCGAAAGCCAGACTGCAAATCTTGTGCATCTCCTGTTGATGCTCACTGGAAAATATTGAAAAATGCATAAAGATGACTGGGAGGTGACTTGTTATTCACTACACAGTCTTCGAAGGCTCACAGGCAACAAGCTGTACACTACTCAAGTCCATCAGAAGGCTCTAGAACAACGTTAACACAGGGCGGTTAGCATTTCCTTCCTTGCGTATGCATCCCCCCTCCCCATATATCTTGCAATACTGTGTACTAACAATGCTTTTCCACGGGTTAATAAACAGGTTAATGAGGTGGGACAAGGCCACTGTAAAATGCTACTAAACCAGCCATGCAGGATAATTCGTCTTGCCTCAGAAGTGTCAGCTTCTGCAGCTCTCTGCTCTTTAATTCATTCAAATGAATTTTGTATTAATTGTTTTATCCTCGGTGCTCACTATCTCCATTAGTGTGGAAAGAGGGAGGGAGAAAGAGAGACAAGGAGATGAGATAATAGAGAGACATAAGGAAAGGCAGTTAAAGGAAGAAAGAGAGAAACAAATAGAGGAAGAAAGCAGAGAGACACAGTGAAAGAGATTCATGGAGGTTCTGTGTTTGTGTGTGTGTGTGTGTGTGTGTGTGTGTGTGTGTGCATGCCTCTATGAATAATTTATCCTGTAGTTGTGATTACACAACAATTACTCTCTACAGCTAAAACTTTAACCATCCTTATGAAAGATGGAGGCTTGATCTCTTTCTGTAACAGGAAGGCTGCGGTCTGCCGATCCCAGTGGTGTGTTAATACAAGCTGGGGAGAGGCTGATGGGAACACGATCCAGGGGGGATTTTGGGGAGAGATGGGCAGTGCAGCTGATAGAAGGACAGCTCCAAATTTAACAGAAGGAAGGCGATCACCATGAGTTCAGGCTCACTGGGCTACTGCATGAGATCTGGAGGGGAAGTCATTGTAGCCACATGTGCTGTATATTGTTCATCTATCACTGCAGTTTATGCCCCATAATATTTAAAATAAGACTTATTTTGTTCTTCCCAGATTGTTTAATTTGAAATGTTTTTACTATGTCACTATGAACCCTAGTGTAGTACTGTAATTTTACTTTATTGTATATTTATTACTATTACACCTAGTACACTTGTTCACACTTTTTATATATGTATATAATGGTTTGTCTTTACAGTTATTATTATAGTAAAATATAAATATAAATACCCTCGCTGCTATATTCATATAGAACGCTGTCATTATTAAACATTCTGTCACATCATCGTTGATTTAGCAAGAAATTAATTTCAATGCAGTACTTTGTATCTGTCTTTATAAAAGACTCACAATCCTATCCAGCGTAGGAGTGAGAATGCGGCACCCTACATTTTGCTGTTACATAATATGAGCTGTTTGCTGGGCCTGTGGCTAAAATTCACACTGAATTAACTAGTGGTTAGAGCGAGGGCTAAAAACTTCAGTCTTGAAAAAGAATAGGCAGGAATACAATCTCAAACCCCCAAAATCACCTTCCCACCTCTGAGTGGATGCTCTCTCATGTGGCATAATAAGCAAAGCATCTCCCTCACACAAGTAGGAAATCCAAACCGGAGTCATGCCAAAGGTTTCCGGAGGGGAACAAAGGGCTGAAATGTGGAGCTGGCACAAGCTGGAGTTTTATGACTGAGCTACACCTCATTTCTAGGGCTGTAGTATTGACCAATCACGTTTGAGCAAACATTGGTTGCATGCAGGTAAACAAGTCCATGTGGAGAGCAACAGAGGCAGAAGTCACTGGCCGAAATGTAGTCTCCTAACCCAACGGCTATCGTCTGACGACAATTTAGCTTGAAAACCCTAGAGATTTTTATTCGCTTTTTAAAATGATTTATATTTAAATCGCCATCAGACGATTGGTTCTGATATTGCTCAGGTGACAGGAAACAATGACCGGCACACGGAAGAGGAAGTCTTGGCCTTTATAGTCATTATCCCTTATGAAGAGATCTATTCGCTACATCGTAAGCCCCGAAACATTGGACATTGCCCCCCCCCCCCCCAGGGGCTAAATGGTCGTCAGATGATCGCCGACAGGTTCTGAGATTTGCTGGTAGCTGACTTCTGTACTTCTCAAATTTGGGCCAGTCTTTTTTAGCCACAAGCAGACTTTAAAGGGACTTTTTTAAATGGTAACAACAAGGGCAGCACTTTGAAACACCTCCTGCTGACACTGTGTGGCCAACAGGGAACAGTCAGTCTTATATTAGAAAATGTGAAGAGTGCGGTCAAAGCTGAGTTCGCTGTACTTGGAGAGGGCTGAGACTCAGTCCCTAAATGTTCATTAACTTGAAGGAAACTCATCAGCACTATACCGTATGAGTCTATTTCGAGGCCTCATGTAAATTGCAGAAAATATGAGAGCAATAACCATTAGGAAAGTCCTCCAGGATTAGGAACATACTGTACGGTTGGGAGGTTGAATAGGCAGAAATTACTGTATTTATGATTACTTATGGAGCTGATAGGGACTCTCTAACAAAAAAAAGACAATATTGTATGAATGCATCTCTATGCCAATCAGGTGATCTACGTGGTGAAGCAGTATCTCAATGGTTAGAGAGGTGTTTCCATTCCCAAGTCACAGAGAATTAGGCAGGAAAAAAATATTACACATTTCCCCCTTTTGAGCCTAATGTTGATGTGAATGTAGGCAAAACCCAGCTTCTTAAAAAGAAACATGGCATATATTTATGGAAATAAAACAGTAAATGGCTGACAAATGACTGTGGGTGTGTTGTGCAGGCTAAACAATAAGTAATGTGGTGTCACTATGGGCTAAAAAAAGTTTTTCAAAATGTGTGAAAACTCAAGAACGACTAAGTAATGTGCTCACTTAAACAATACCAATATACTTGATTGGACTGGCATCGGAACAACAGCACCGAGATGCTGAGATTCACTCTACATTTTTCTCTTCTCGAAATAAAGCACTCAATGAAAAACATGGAGCAGCAGTTGGGTTTTCCAGATCAATACTAATTGAAACATGGAAATGTAGAAGTTGTCCCTGATGCATTTTCATGGACCTATTTGTTCAGCTGCACTGAAGACAGTTTAGCCTCTAAAATGCTTTACAGTGTAACTACATTTGTATTCTTTATAGGACAACATGGTAATGTTTCTCACATAGATAGCTCTTGTAACTTCCCATGGCTGAAAAAAGGGAGCAAACGTGATCTTTTCTGAACAAATCCCCTTGGGGACGGAGCCAAATTGCTGCAGCAGTTCAGAAAGCCTGCGGTAGAAAATTGTGGCTTCTTCCTCTACTCCTACATCTGTATTCTGTCACAGCCTGAAATTTTAAAGATGCTATATTAAGCTATTGTTAAACTCAGAAGGCCGAGGACAACCTTCTGAACCATAGATAGCAAAGACTTAAAAGGGAAGAAGCTTTCAAACACCCAGTCAAAGTGCATTCAACAAGACCACTCTGCAAGCCTGGCCTTTTACTAGGAGCTACTTTACAACGCGAGGCACAGCAGAGCAGTGTGCAGCTCTGCAGAAAGACACCAAGAGGACAGAAGGCACTTAGCTATTAGCAGTCATGTGCTGACAGGCGAAAGTCCAGAATAAAATAAAACAAAAAATAGAATTCCTATCTTTACCAGGAACACCATGTCCACAGCAACCATAGGCCACTCTGCACTCTATATCCATCCAGGGACAGACAACACCACAGCCAAACTTCCAGGGAAGGCTCTCATCCAACTTTTAAGTGAGATAAATAACTAAACAGCCCTTTTTTGTTTTCATTCTCCATGCAAGGTGCAAAAAGAACCAAGGAGAAAGAGAAAGACATGTGAGATCATGCTGTGGCTGAGAGATTGCGGGCAGGATCCAAATCCTTTTAGGGTTCACTAAAAGCACTGGCGGTCTGAGAGCTGGTCTGAAAAATGACACAATATGACGATAGAGATGATGGAAGATGAACTTTACTTTCTGATAACTGCCTTCTTTTCGGGGAAGATATTCAACTAGAAATACTTTTTTAAAGGTTTCTTGGAAGTCCCCATCTGTCGCACGTGTTCAGAAGAATGAATTACAGCCAATTAAGATGGCTGGTGCTGTAGCAACTGAGCAAAGTGTAAACACCATTTGTGTAGGAAAGACGAGAGGTTTGTGAAATGTATCTCAGTGCCTCTGCAGAGTCTTTTCACAATGCACTTTGAGGTTTTAAATTGGAAAACCTAAATGATGATGGAAAATGTTAATAAAATGTTTTTTAGCTGGATTTAAAAAGTAGTTTTTGTGTTTCAAAATGTTTATTTTCAACAACTATGTAGCAGCATGAATAGTGAACCAGTTTCATACACTCTAGTTCAAACGGGGCTCTACAACACCTGTCCAGGAGGAGGAAAGCCAAACATTTTGTTTCTTCCATATGAAAGTCTCCATCTGCACACGATTAGTAAGACTGTTAATGTGTTAGCACTTTTCTGCCCTCTGTGGATTAGTGTGATTAGACTTAGTGTGGATTTACAATTTTAATTCAGTTTGCAAAAACATGGCTGTTTTGCACAGAATCACAAATATTAAACTGACTGTCACTAAATCCAGTATGTGCCATATTCTTTCCATCACAACACAAGTATACCATGATTATCACATCACAATATATTTGCTCATGTGGCAACACATAAAATAAAATAAATGATAATATCAGATATCAGATGTTATTACTTGTGTATTGCAATTAGCCTGCATTTTTTTGCTGTAGCTGGTTGAGGTGGAGCTAATCATAACTACTGTACTTTATATAAGTTACTATCTGGTAGTTTAACATATAAAGAATACATTTATAAACTCATTAAAAAAAATACTTTTCTTTGTGGAATTTTACTCTACTAGTAAATTACTGAACATTTTAGTATAAAGTACCTTAAGATTGTACTGTACTAGTTTAGATATTTATCCTGCACCGCATACAATGATGACCATTATATTTATGACTTATGTTCAATGGACTAAGATGTTACTTTCAGTTTCTTTAACAAGAGGTCCAACTATACATAAATCTCATTTAATTGCAATAATTATTTGCTTAAAATCTGTTTAGTATTTATATGGACACACAGCAAGAGTGTCTGTCTGCCTGTCTGCAGTGGACGGGCATGTCTCACTGCTTGGCGGCAGAGCTCACTGTGGCCACTGGAGGCCAAGCGAGGCAGTGATGCAGTAAATGCTGCAGTGTGTGTGTGTGTGAGAGTGTGTGTGTGTGTGTGTGTGGGTGTGTGGGCTGATCATCCCCAGGCCTGGTTCAGGTAATGTAGCGAAGAGGAGGGTAAGCCACCCTGACACACACGCCTGGATCACAGAGGCTAGCAGGCTGCCGCGGGGTACTTTTTGTGTGTGTCGGCGTAGGTGTGTGCGTCTGAATGTTGGTGGGCATCTCTGTGACTTACCTTCATGTCCCTCTGCATGTCTAAAAGCCTGTCTAGGATTTTGACTTCATCAACATAATGAGAGCGGACTGCACGATGTCTTAAAAATGTCAGGTTCAGTTCTCACAGCAGGCTCAACTGATCACAGAGAAAGACCTCAACCTGAGCACTCTGAGTAACAGTGTTAACTAAATAGCTAGGTGGTTAAATCTCATTAAATATAAACGACATCTGCTAACCTTGACTGGTCCCTCCAACTCTGCTTTATGTGACCCTGACTTTTTGGTGTCTCAGCATTTATGATTCAGTCATTTGCTTCCGTCAGCATTTTCACTACCATTGCATTAATAGGGTTAAAGAATGAGGGCAACAGGCACACTGGCCTGTGTAAAGACAGGGTTCTCAAGCTTTCAAAAGAGGATCAGAATAACATGTGAACATACAGTAAACGAGAACAGGCTGCTGAACAGATTCTTTGCATTACTACAATGCATTGTTTTCCTGACTTTACTTTAGCTTGTATGGGCTTTTACTCACTGTGGCATCACTGATTGGGTGTGTTCGAACCTCTAGATATAGATCACTAATGTCAGTTTACATAAATGTGTGTGTAATTCAATAAACAGAAAAAAGACTGTATAAATAATATAAGCATTTTTCTGTACAATGTAAATGTACTGTAAAATGTATAATGAAATGCATCTTATTTGCAATTATTTGGCACAATACCTAAAATAACAGTTGGGTTGTTAATTTACAGATAATGTCCATCATTTTCATCAAGATAATGTTTTGTCAATTAACAAATAAATTATTCAACAAATCATTAAGCTCTGATTGATCGCAAATTCCCAGTTTTTGAGATTTAAATATAAAAATACCCCATTTACAAATTCGAAAACTCCCACCCACCTCCCAGCTCTGTCAGATCCAGTGTGCTCTAGTGTTCCTTTAACTCTCCTCCTGTCTAAACCAACATGTATATTACACATATTTTTTACGCTGATATAAACTCCTGAGAAACTGAGAAAAACTATTCAAAGTTTAATTTGGATCAGAAACAAGTGAAGCATCCATCTTTTAAACACTGATTAATAACTACCAGTGTGTTGCTTTCCTAAAATGAATGTCACTCAAAGCTGTTTTTTCCATCATTTGTCACTTCCTCTTGATGAGTTACGTCTGTCTTTGTTTGCTCACTGTATATTTTCAGTCTAAACTCTCCAATGAAATGTAGCCAAAAATAGCGCCTGTATCATCTGCTCCTTATATAACTCAGCATCTGCCAACAACATTGTGGATGAGCCCCAGAAATACCCAGAATGCAGCATAGTGTGGCATTGATTCTCAAGCTCTGTTGGGATCCTCAGAATTAGTTCAAATGGCTTTATTTCCCAAATTCAGATCTGGGTAAGTGACTGTATTGTTTTGGTGACATGAACATTGTGACAGAGAGTGTTTGATGAGAATCAGAATACACCCAGGAAATAGTTTCTCTCCTGTTTGGTCATATATTATTGTAATAACACCGTTATTCTATTGAGCATCAGTTATGTTACTGACTCCTTGTCCCCAGATTGTATTACCTTCTTTTCTTCACCCAAACAGAAAAAAGCTTAAAATAATTTTTGTCCTGGTTAAGTTTGTAAGATTTTGAGTTTTTGCAGTCAGTTACAGTTTTACAAGTCTACTGTACCCAGTCTGAAAATATATGGTGTTAAGATCTATTAGGTATAGATCTTAACACAAAAACGTCCACGGAAATGTCTGTCCTGGGCGATAGGGAAAGTGACAAAATGATATACATTTTGTTGTATATTGGCTAAACTTACAGCAGCAGGGATGGGGTCATTTTCTACCAGAACATAAAACAAGATGACAGGGGAGCATAATACTTATTACTGACAAGCTGAGTGTCTTTTTCTAAAGAAGCATTATTGATTCCCTGCTGACAAAAATCTGTGTGAAAGACACTTCAAAACCCACTGTTGGGAATCACAATGTGAAAGATGAGCCCACTGCTTAGACTGCAAGATGTTTTAGCTGAGAGGTAAGATGGCAACATATCGATCAGAGCAACAGGTTATCTACAGTATGAGTCAATTTTCATGCACACACACACACACACACACAAACACACACACACACACACACACACACACACACAGGGAAAGTATTTTTCATGAAACTACAATTACAACCACATAAACTGAGCTGGAGAATATCAGTCAGAGCTGTAAATGCAAGGCAGCCAGTGGACGGACCTGGCAGTCCGGTGGGCCTTGAAATGCTAGCAAATCAATTGAATGTAGCTCTCTCTCTCTCTCTCTCTCTCTCTCACACACACACACACACACACACACACACACACACACTCCAGCCACACAAAAGAAAAAAAAAGAAAAACATAGTTTTATTGGATGCCCAGAAACGGTCAGTGATCAAACTCCAACAGCCAAAAGAGCCACAGTGATTTAGTGGAGCGAAAATCCATTATGGTTCCATCCAAAGGTAATGACTTCTTCAGGCCTTCCAGCTGATTCTCCAGAACAAGGGTGGGAGGGGATAACACACACACACACACACATACACAATGGACAAATCAGGCCTTTATACAGAACAGCGTGAGGTCCTGAAAGAGTCCACCCTGACATCACCTCTCTTTAAGTCTTTTATACCTTCACTCACAGTGACAGTGGAGACAGAAGCCTCTCTATTCAACGTGAGAAGAGGAACCACGGCAGCACGAATGTTGATGCTCTTGTTTGTTAATCATTATAGACATAAAGCTAAGCATTATGGCATTAGTACAGTTATGCACACTATTCTACAGGTGCTCCACTTAACATCGACCTCAATGTAAAAACTAAAGGCTTAACCTGGTGATTTGCTCTAAATGTGCTTTCTCTTTCCTGCACAAAGTGCAATTCACAAAACTATGTGATGCCTTGAAGAAGGCAGCTAAGCTCAAATTACACTGGGAAAAAAAATCAGAGGTGAGAAAAATGCATGAAAAATGATTTCAGTCTCTTAACAGAAACCGTTGAGGTGCCCTAGAGCAAAGCTAGCAATCTTGACATGTTGTGTGAAGCAGCGAGTGTTGCTGGAGAATCGCGTGGCCCTGCAATGCAATTTTTTTAAATGCCCTACAGTGTCCAAGAGGACTTTGGACCTCGCCATCAAGGAGATAAATTACGCTCTTCAACGCTCCTGCTTCGAGAGTACTGAAACTGCATTTGAAGCACCCTTTTGCTAAGAGCTGAAATAACTCCTACAGTAACATTAGGTGCTCCGAGCATTAAGCTCTCAATGTTGCCAGCAATACGAAGCAGAACCTCCTTTTATTTGATGGCAAATGTAATAATAAGACAGTGCTGTGACATAAATACTTGGTATACTGAATTGTACATGGTTTACATGGGTTTTACATGGTTCTGGGTGGATATTTTAAATATTAAACTACTCTGTTAAGTGTACAATGCATTGCTATCTCTTGTACTAAGGTGCTTGAAATTAAAACGAATATAAATGTCATATAGATACAAACAAAAAGGGTTACTGTCATCTTCATATCATGGAGTTTACAATGTAATGTATGTGCTTGCCCATTAGTAACATCTTGCTTTTATTATCTTTTACTTTTTATCCGGATTTGTGACTTCCGTTTGTTAGCGCAGCTTAAATTCATATGACTTGCCATGACATCACAAACACAGCTGTAAAGCCTCATTAACTATACAACTCATCCTTGATTAGAGCCAGCTTTAGGCCAATGCAATAATTGCCACCTCCTAAATAATTACAACGGAGAGTTCTTTAACGAGGTAAGTAACGAACTCTAATCCTGTAAAGTAGCTAATTAAGGGGTGGCAGCGGCTAATGCTACTTTACACCTTGCTTATGGTATGAAATGAAGAACATGCTTGGTTTGAGGTGTTGGGTCACGGTGGCAAATTATTACAGCACATTTTGATCAAAGAGAAAAAAGTGACAAATGCTAGAAACTGACAGAAAGGAGCCGACTGAATTCCAACCAAACCAGCAGAGAGCAGGATCATAAGCTTCAATCCACGAACCTTGTGATTAAAGGGACACAGGGGTGAATGATACACAAGCTCTCCAACCACAAACCACCAAACACGAGTAGACGCTGCTACTCAGCTTGCCAACAGATACGAGCTACAGTTGGGTGGGCAAACACTTGAACCTGAACCACAGGCCTCAAGCCTCAACCGTCTTCTCCTCCGTGCTCTGTGCTCCTAGATCATTTGCCTCTTCCGCAACGCCAACACCGGAGAGACAAGCCAAACCTGGAGCTGACACAAAATGAAAGCTCAGCATACACAAAGCCACATTAATCCTATTGAATTCCTCAGCATGATCGACAGCGCCAAGTCCACTAATTAATTAAGGATCCCTTCTGCGATCGCTCTGCTTGGCAGTATGAGGTGTGCATAGACCTTGTTTGCATGCACAGTTCTTTAGCATTGAGCTAGCTTTCTACTGTATATGTGTGCTTTTGTATCGGTGTCTACAAGTGTTTGGGCTTCGGTAGGACTCAATACGTGTAGCATACCACAACACTAAACTCAAGTGTCCTGGAATTGACCATTCCAACATGTAAAAAGCTTTATTTTTCCAAATGAGTCCGGTTGTGTAAAGGTACGACTTGTACAGTAGCTGTACATTTTCCGGTGAACAACGGTTTCGAAGAGAAGATTAGCTTGGGCAATGGAGTCTGCACAATGATGCAACTGGCAGAAAGGCAAAAAAAAACAAAGCTAACTGTCTGCCTGCCTATCTGCTTGTCTGAATATTTGTGTAGACTTACCTTTCATACCGAATTTGGAGCGCCGGCCGTATTTGTTGATGAGAACAAAAAGGACAAGGAGGAGGACACAAGCGAAGCCCGCCAAACCCACAGCGATGGAAACCTGAGAAAAATTCAATGTTGTGTCAGACTCAGGCAGCGATCAGAGGACTGTGTTCACATCACATTTTCAGATTTCTGATCACCTTAAATACTGCAAATCTACTGCTTTCTCATAGATTACAGAAGACTGGAAAAAAGTTAAACATTTGTCTTGGCTGTGATGTATTCCAGTTGACAGATTGTAATTTAAATACGATGATCCTCATCTACAGCCAGACTTTCAGTGCAGTTTGGGGGGAAAACGCAGCAGCTACTTTAGTCACAAGCCTGGCTCATCATCTTCATTATAACCAGTTAAATTCAGAAATTTGACTAATTTGGATAAGATCAGAATAAATACAGTGAATATTGCCAATATAAACTGCTTTCAGTTTCCACAGTACAAAATGTCTGCCATGAAAAAGGTCTCAAGCCTGTCAATTTTTGGATTTCCTCCATATGTTAAAGCGGTGTATATGGGGCATTTAGGGAGTTTGGACGGTTGTATTTTTCGCCTTTCTAAAGGCCTTTACACACCAGAGGAATTGTTTTCGTGCGATTAATTCTCACGTCAATATATTTTCAACATGAGTATTTTCACACAGAAAAAGCAAATAAGCGGCCTCATGGTTTTTTGAATTAGGCATCAATCAATTACGCAGAACAGACGTCACATCACAACCAGGATGCAGGATAGTGAGGAGATTAGTTAACTTTTGGATGTAGTAGAGTAAATATTCGCTGGAACCTTCCATGTCTTCAGCCATTATTGATGGTATCAACAACACCTGTGCTTTTCTTGCTATGACATGTCAAAATGTCATTAAAAAGGCCCATTTAACATGGTAGTGTTTGCATCTCTTTCTATCTACTGAACTGCAGTGAAAGAACTTAGTTGCATTGGTTCCAAAAATTGTACAGAATCCTCATCTACACAGCATTTCAGAACAGCAACATACACTGCAGGATAGTGTTAACATCATCAACATCATTAGTGTCCAAACATACAACTTTGAAAAGTGACTGTAACATTGCTTGGTGAATGTAGTCTTTGTGCCTCAGCGCTGCATGTCAACACAAAGTACAAACTCCTACAAGGGTCCTTTGACAAAAAAGAAGCAGTTCAGATTTGTGTTGAAAGATACAGCAGCTCTCTGTTGAGTCCACGGGCAACATCTTTAGCAGCTGTTTCATCAACATCATTAAGGAGAAAAACTCACCCCAAATGTATCTTCATCTGGTCGGCCTGAATCACCATCAGACGGTGTCGAAGGAACTGCAACACAAAAACAAAAAAACAGGATTCAGTGGCTGCGAATGAGAATAAATCTTTAATGGCTGTGGCTTAATCCCACCCTAAGTAAAAAAATATATCCACAAAGACAAATAGTTGTTTTATTGTAATAGATCTGATTGCTAGTCTAAAATATTAGTTTGTGCTTTCCATATTTGTGTGTCTAAGAGTGCTCCTCGTGTTTTTCTAGTGAATAAATGTAAAATCTCTTGACATGGACTGAAATTTCCCTTCTTCTAGTAAGTGGATTGACATAAACAGAAAGAACCTTGCCTTGCCGTAAAGGCTTGAAACAATGTTGACGAACAATGCATTTTTATGTCTACAGGCGGATCAAAGGCTTTCAGTTAGAAGTCTGCACACTCAAGTCTGTCACCTGTCACAAGGTTGCTAACAAAGCCTGAAATTTGCTTCTGCCCAGACCCAATCTTCAGATGAAAGTAACAGAAAAGACATTGTGTCCTTTTTTATATTATTTAACAAATACATGCTTGTACAAAGACAGAGACTAATTAAAACAAGCTACTTTAGAATTACACACAATTATAGTAGAGCTATAGAGGTTATGTAGAGGTTAAGTACAAAAGAGCCAAGTGCACCAAATGTTAAATTAGGTCAAATTAAATCAGATGAAAAATGCACCAACCAACTCAAACATGACATCTTTCTCTAAAACTGATCTGAATTTTCAGAGAACTGGAGCCTGCTGGAGGTCAGGAAGCAGAACCCTACAGTCTACAGTAGTCATATTAATGTATCAAAATTACCCTGAAATCCATGTCAAATCTCTTCAAATAAGAGTTTTGGTAAACAGCAGAGGTCTGGGGAGTGTAAGAAGAAGAGGACAGAGACGAAGCCATGAAACGAAATGAGCTGGTGTCAGGGAAACTCCAGTTTGAGGCCTCCAGCCAGGACATCAGAGAGTAATTGTGGGCAAATTAATGACCACATGGTAGACTGGCTGCCACTGGCTCAGACACACACACAGTGCACCAAAGTCCATTGCTGTGTGTGTGTGTGTGTGTGTGTGTGTGTGCCCTAACTATCATCTCTCTGTCCCTCCTTTCCAGCCTTAATCCTTCTCTCCTCTACTCCCTTTGCCCTCCTCTCTCCTCAGCAGCATTAGTATCAGTCAGCCTGTCAGTCTTCCTTCCACGGCTGAACACCCTTGCACACCGCGGCTATAATGTTTCACACTCTCATCACCTAAACACCTCTCCCTCACCTGCCTCACTCCCAGAAGCTATGTGAGTGTGCGTGTATGTGTGGCAACATGATGTCGCTGCCCGCCTGATGCAGCTCCCCACACAGTCAGAGTCCATCCGTCTCCATCCCTGGCCATGCTGCAAGCTTTATAATCCATGGCTGATTAGAAAGAATTGCCTCGTATGAAGATGGAAGAAGACTCTGACGAAGGTCAGAGATCAGACCAGTCTACTTTGTTTAAGCCGTCAACTGTGAGGCTGCCACAACAGCCTGAGGCCAAACCACACATCACACATAGGAGATTTACGAAGCAGTGTGAGAGCCGGCCAAAGCATTGTTCCAGCAATATGACTGCAGTTACCACTTCACAAACACTCACACATCACCAGCTAATGGGCTGGGAAACTAGCTTGTTTACACTGTCACTGGTTAGTTAGGGTTTAGGGATGCAGATGCAATTCCCATTAAAGAGAATGACTGACACCTGGGCTGTCCTGGTAGACGACAAATGGCTGCTATGTCCCTGGTTATATGCCTCCTGGGGGCATTTGTTGTATGCCATACCCTTAAGTTTAGAAAGTGGTACCTTTCTTTTTTCTGAGCAGCCAAACAGTGTGATGTATCAGCATGGTATCATCAAGCGTGTTTTTATTTGAGCTAGTTTAAAACATTATAAAGTTAGCTAGAGGTGGTAGTTTTAACCAACCCATTGAGATTACCTTGAAGAACTAGCTAATATAAAAAGTAATTTCAGCTGGAAAATTTGATGGTTGCGCACTATAAACAAAAGAATGCTTTTGTGTACCTCTGTCTGGAATAAAGGATTGGAAGTGGTTCTGCCACACTTATCAGGGCTTAGCGAACGATTGACCAAGGCATCGGTTAGCCAGCTGCTCAAATAGAGCTGTTTACCAACCAGCAGAAGAAGAGGATGTACTGGACACCACACTGTGAGAGTGTATGGAAATGTATGTAGGTAGAGTAGGACATCACTGAAGCATTAAATCTCTCCCCGAAAATACAAATAAAAAGCAGAGAAGTGTCCGGTTAATTTTGGAATTCATGAGCCAGTGAGTGGTTGCTGCCCTGCTTAAGACTAAACCTTGCATGGACATTAACATGATACCAGGGTGTATGAGGAATGAAAGACTCCGTTTTAACCCCAACCACCTGGAAAAAAACAACTTTTTTCTCCAAGACGGAAAAAGTGAATAATATGCTGCCCCCTCTCTCTCTCTCAACAACTTGAGATGCCCTTGAACAAGGCATATGGCATGAACATTGCATTTGGTGAATAAGATTAATAACGCGATCGACGTCCAGAAAATTGAGCGCCAATGCTAGAGCTTTTTATAAACTGCAACACAAAGTGAACAAATTTCTCCATGGGTACTATCTTAACAGCGATACTCCACCAAGTGTTTGACTGTGTGTGTGTGTGTGTGTGTGTGTGTGCATAATGGCGCAAAACAAACAAACAAAAACAGCATGGTTTAATTTGAAAATAGAAACACTCACCTAGTTCCACTATGTCTGTAAAAGAGAAGACAGAGAAAGTCACGCTATGTCAATAAATTGACACAAGGTATTAACCTTGGAATATTGACCATGGGGAGAAATTTGCCAGTCTTTGTGGGTTTATTCCCCCTTCCTGTGAACTCAGGATGAACTGCAAGCAAACAATCTACCTCACTGAACTGTGGATGAACCCTGGCTGCAATCCAGCAAGCAGGGATCAGCTCCACAGTCTGCACCCTGTGAAGAGGAGATTTTAATAAAAACTAAGGGCTCCCAATAGCTGATCCACCTAGGACCTGTAATTCATACAACAGGTAGTTTAAACTAAAAAATTCAACTAGTTGAAGACTTGTTCCAGTCATGATGTTCATTCTCAAAAAGTGGGCCATGGTAGCACTTATGGGAATCAGCCAGTTACTTGGCACCATTTCTTCTTTTCTCCTGTGCTTTCATTCTTATTTAAATCTAGAAGAACGAATTTGATGTTCAAGCAGTAAAAATGTGTTAATAACCCTTGTATAAATGCCATTTTACACATAAGTCTACTTTTGCCCATGAGTATACTCTCAATTGTGATTATCTTCAGTGCTGCCAGCTGCCATCAGTGCATCACTCAATAAAAACAAGCACAGCGACGAACAGCTACCAAGCAGACATGATCCACTCACCCTCGTCATCCAAGCCCGGGGCCATGAGGAAGTGACCATACACTGTCTTGGTGACTGTTCCCAGAGGGTTGCTGGCCTCCAGAGTGTAGTTGCCGTTGTTGATGTGCGTTGGGTTCTGGAAGGTCAGGCAGCCCTCCAGATAGTCCTGGTAGAAGTCCATCTCAGTTCGGATGTAGTCGTTCTGGAGAATCTCCTTTTGCTTGTAGAACCAGCGCAGCTTGGGATGGGGATAACCCCGAACCGTGAACTCGATGCAAGTATCATGGCGCTGCTCAGGCTCAGCCAGTCGCAGGATGACTGGAGGAACTGCAGTGAAGAAGCAAAGAAACCATGTAATTTACATGACAGACAATAATTTTAGGCATACTGACCCTTCATCCATAGCATAAGGGACAGAGCATGAGGAGCAGTTTCTAGCTATCTTTTTACTCCTTTTCAATTCCCCATGGTTTTTGTGTTATAACATAATATAAGTATTGCAAAGACCTTTTTGTGTTGACAAAGTTCCACAATCCCTGGGCTGATGAAAACCTGTTCTAATTCTAAGTAACCTCACAACCTCTGCAGCGGCAGAATAAACACAAAGCTATTTTGGATAACATGACATTTAGGAGGCAGGTTTCTTGCCTGGCTGTGGCAATGAGCCTTTTACTGTGTGTTACATATTGCAGCAGTACATGGGACGGTGAGGAATACAAACAGACAGAGAGACTCCTCTTGCTTGAAATAGACCGAGGATTCTCCACAGCATAAACAAACACATAGCCTCTCTTTCCTAACTTGCAGCAACACACCTCAGAATCCACAACGTCGCCAAGCTGAGAGGCAATTTATCACTTTAATACCATCAGATACATTTCATAAACAATTTATCCACTGATTTGTCTTTGCGATGAGTCACTCTTGCAGCTACATCATCAAAAGGAAATATTTGGCATACGGTATAACCTGGCAGTCTCTCTGTGTGTCTGTTCTACATACCAGCTGCCCCCCTATCAAACCTACCCACCCACATTCACCAGTCACACACACACCATTGCTTTGTCCCTTGCTGGGTCTAAATGAAGTCTGCAATTTCTATATGCATGTGTGAGCAATCCTATTTAAATAGCTAGACAATGGTTGCATGTGTGTGTTTATGTTGTCATTCAGACAACCCAGCTGTTGCTTCAGTGAATCCTCACCCTCAGTCTGTTTGCAGATGTTTCCTTACTAAAGCTTCCAAGTTCACGTTATTGTAAGAACAGTGCACAAAGCAGTCTATAATGCAATTTCACTGATTGCCCAGACATCCAACCAAGTCCTGCCCCCACCAACATTACCTAATTGTAAACACTGCCCTTTATCATTAATAGACAGTGACAGACTGATTGACTTAACTTATAAATGATTGTCAGATAAATTGATAATAAAAGTAGCTGTCAGTTACAGTTCTGGTTATTATTAATTGTTGATTGTGTAGCAAAGGATAGCCAATGTTTTCAAACCAAATAATCATCCTGTAAAGAGATGAATAAAGTATTGATTAGTGTTCAAAAGCTGTAATTTCATAAATTGCTTTGGTGATACTATTCCTGCTAGACAATAGTGACAAGAAAAGCATTCAATTGAACTAAAGGCTAAAAGCCTGTGTATGTGTGAACATGTCTGTGTGTGTGTGTGTGTTTGTGTGGAGTTGTGATTTTTGAGTGCAGGAAGAAAGAGAAAAGATAGAGAGAGGAAGGAGGGAAATGGGCATGAAGTTAGGGGTGGTGTACGGCAGTGCAGCCTAAAGACGTGAAGGAGAGGGGAGAAAAATGAAATTCTCTTGTTGATGGACAGTTAGGGCCCGATCCATTTTCCCCTCAGCGTGGCTGTCAGCCCAGTCTCAGTCAATACAATACAAATCAGTACAATGCTTCATACTGCTCTATAACAACATGGTGTCCTTGTGGCTCTTATACAGATGAGAAGTTTTGATAACAACATGCCTTTGATCAGTAAGAACACTGAATGCAAGGCTAGTTGTGCAATGTTATCTAATGGTAACACTGGTGGCATATTTCAAACGCCATGTCCCAGCCAGACTACAGATAGGACATCATGGCTGGCAGTGACAGGGGAGGCAACAGTTGTATGGGACAGATACAGCCACACATTCCCTCTGGGTTGAACCACTTTGTGATTAAGATTTGAACCTGTAAGAAGCAGCAGAGTTATATTATGTGGAGTCTCTGGAGGGATACGGCTGGGATACACCTAATTTTCTCATCAATTACTCACAATTAGAGTTAGTGCCTTGCTCTACCTGAGCTACTCAGGGAACAAAACTACTAACCCAGGCGTTAGTTAATGCCTTGTTCTTAATAGAGAGCTACATCGGGCTTATAAGACTAAAGGAAAAAAAACATGGGCATTTATGTGAGTCTACAATGCTGTAGAGCTGCTATTGTTCCAGACAAAAGTAGGACAATGGGTCTGCAGAATTTGCATTGTGGTTAATTACAGTTTTCTAAAATAGGCGGCTCATCTTTGAATGCAGCGAATGTTACTTGACGGCTGGTAATTTCGCTGTCAATCAGATTACTCCCTAATCGGAGCAGCAGTTTAAGCTATTTTATGACATTTCCAGAAACAAAAGGCTGCACAGGGGAGGAAATGTAATTACCATCAGAGCATGTGGTGAAAAATTAATAAGTTAATTTGCAGCACCAGCAGAGAGTGACAACAGAAAAAAAAAAAAAAAGTCTGGAGATGTACATCCATACAGTGTCCGTGTGGAGGAAGCCCTGAAGACTGGATGTTGCAATGTCAATCTGTCATTCTAGCATGGTTCTTAGCAGCTCCAGAAAAGGAGTGTTTGAACTGGTGACAAATCTCCCCTGTCCTATAGCGTGATGCATTGCAAACAGCCGCAATATATTGTGCACTATAACAGCAGGCTTGCTACAAAGAGAAAAAATGTCAGGTACCTTTGATAAATATTGGCTTTAAATACAGTCCATGCCAAATCTGCCCAGGGCCAATACACAGGGCAAACTTATGTAAGAGCTGAGTTATATACTGTAATTCACGGTCTGGATATTAGAGGAACATTCTGATGGTTACCAAATCATTGCTTTATCATTGCTGAGGGTTGTGGGGTTTTTTTTTCTCCCTTTCTCTTTCCGCTCAGATCAAGGCTGAGCTTTCATGTGGGCTGGAGGATATATTCTTGCTAATTGGCTACATCAATTTCACTTGGTTTGTAACTGTGCAACACCTCGTTGCATTTTAAATGTACCTCCATAAGTTGCCTGTTTTGCTTGATAAAGGATTCCCCCCCCCCCTGCTGTAAATTATTCTCTGAGACTGTCAGTGTCATTAATACAAGATTTATTTCAGTCCAAACATATACGTCCATCAAAGCTCCCATGAAAGACATATGGTGCTAAAGAAAACAACCAAGTGGTCTCGGCTCCAAGCCTTTGTACTGTACAAGCTACATTCTAAACAGGCTTTGATTTAGCTTGACTCACAGTACTGTTCTTTGCTGTCAGCCAGTTAAATTAAAAGTCAGAGGCGACCATTGACACTGTTATGACTCATGCTACCGAACTTTGCAAATATAAAAAAGAACCCCCAAAAAACCAACTATATCTCAAAATAACCAAGTGTGTACACAATTCATGCCATAATCTTGATCTAGCATGATGCTAAAATTGAAGATAGTCTAAGGGGATTAAACAAGACTGGGGCAATACAGTCAATATGTCCCCTGCCTTCCATCAATGAGCGTGAGCTGTTGAAACAGCTGCATATCTGCACAGACAGCCCTGTCTCCTATGTAATAATGTTGATACTGTAGGAGTTAGGCATTGTAGAGAAAATGTGTCATGGACAGTAAACATTTTGCAGATACATTCAATAGTATAATAATAAAATGGCTCAGGATTATGATTATGATTAGGAGTATTTTCTTTTGGTATACTGGATGATTAATCGTGCCAGCTTGTACCAAACTAAGCCATATTTTGCCAAACCATCGCAGTCCCCAGACAAGTTGATGGACTCTAATGTGAATAAGCCACTAGCTCAGTGGACGGCAACATGATTTCATTTCAAGCAATCACTACAGCAGCAGGGTTCACTGATTAGCACCTTCAACAACAGGGCAACATCATTTCAAATTTTAAGCAATTTGGTCTATTTTAGAGCATCCATGAAGAGTGAGCAAACATGATCTAATACCCAAGAAACTCAACACTTGATGGAGACTGCCTTAGCTGCCCTTTGTGTTTGTTGCCTATTAGCAAGTCTTAGCATGCTAAAATACTAAACTAAAATGCTGATCTGATAAACATAATACTTGCTTAACATCAGCTTTAGCATTATTATTGCATGTTAGCAAGCTGATGTTAGCTCATTGCACCACTGTGTTTACGTACAGCCTCACAGAGTCAATAGCATGGCTGTAGACTCTTTATTCTTGCTATAAGAAGATCAACATCTTTTTTTACTGTGGGTTAATAAACTCGGCTCTGTATCAAGTCTGGTGCTAAATCTTATGGGTGTGAAAGTTTGAAATGTTTCAATGTCACAATAAAAAAGGAAATATAAGTCATTGACTGTATTAACCTGCAGCCTGCAATGTGACATGCCCAAAATTCAATACCGTGGGTCAACTGTTAACCAAGGGTCTAAATACAACTGCAAGCATTAGTCAAACCAAGGGCTGCTATAACTCAAAAGTTCATTTAAAACACAAGTTAGTATTTAGATATTAAAAGCCCTTCTAGATACACGGTGTTCTACTTTGTTGTCAAACATGATTTTCAGTTTTTTTAACACCATTGTTGTCCTGGTGATATTACTCTACACTATGTACACACCATGGGCCAAGTTACTGAATTTAATTTGAAACAAAAGCCATTTGAGATTGGTAATGCCCCACCATTAACCTCATTGACATTAAACATAAACAGCTATGCAAATTAGGGGATTAGTTCAACAAATTAGTCAGAATAAGCAAATATTTAATGTCAACTTACCTACCTCCACATAACACATGGGCAGCTTGAATGTGACTGTACTGTTATATGAATCTTAAAGCAATACAAAAATGTGTAAGTCTTAATAATATGCAAATTTAAACAACACGGTAGAAGAAGGTAATGCATAAGGTGAACCTGTTGTGTAGGTTTGAAATGTTTGTCATTGGTTGTGAGCTACTGCGTCCACTATGTGCTTTTAGTATAGCCTTCACCTCACACCCGTGCCCTCAGCTTTCCCTGGATTTAATCACGGGAGAAATCCAACTCACATTGTACGTTGAGCTGGATGGAGGAGTTGGTCATCCCCACCACATTCTCTGCAATGCAGGTCAGCTGGAAGTTGTTGTCATCTCGGCTGATGTTGAACAGAGTCAGGTTGATAGAGTGGATGTTCGGCCAGTACACATTAGACTAGGGAAAGAGAATAAGAGATGATTTAGGCATGAGAAGGATTTACAGCATATATAACTGGCCATATAACTGGCGTTTAAATCATTTATTACTTAATTTAAACTAAAGTAGTAATTGATGAATTAATACATTGAATATAATACACACTACTAGTTGAAATGAATCACTAGATCTAGTCTGATCTTACTGCTATATGGTGAAAATTGCAGCAGTAAGGTAAAGAGTTATTTATTGTAAATTGTTAGCACTGATTGGACTAACTGATTCACAGCTTTTCACCTTAAGGTAGTCAAATATAACGCTTATGCTTCCCTTATTGTCTTCACTTGGCCAGGTTCCCTGACACTTCACTCATCTCGATGAGCTACAGTAACGATCTACCCTAAAACATCAAGCCTGAGGCTAAGCTAACTTTCATCTGTAAGGTCCCCGCACGCATTAAAGACACAGATGACAAATACAGCCACACAGCAATTTCAGAAACTGCTGTTCTCTTGCCGCAGTTTATCTCTGCTGTTGTTATTGCTGTGACGTCCCTGGCGGCCTGTCTCGGGGAGCGAGATCAGCAGGTTAGTCTGCTCACTGTGGCTTCAACCCAGGTCTCTCAGTCTCACAAAACTAGTAGATCATCGTGGTAGCCTGTGCTGCACAGCTAATCACAGCATTTGTATAGTTCTTCAAATTTATCTGGAGCTTTTGTCATAGCAACAAGTCTTAATGTCCAAACCTGCAGAAGTCCATGCTAATTCAGAGTTTGCTGGATCGTGAATGTGAGTTTTGAGGTCCCATAAGTCCCATAATTTAACTCATTTTTAGATACAGTGTGATATATTTATGATTTTAGATTAGAACATGGAGGTTATTCTAAACTATTACAATTTGTTGGTGTAATTTTTACAATGATTTTGTTCAGTGAATTATATATCTACACGATGAAGTACAGTAAAATAGGTACAAAAAAAACCCTACTAATTTATATATAAGCAAGAAGACACAACCTCAACTAAATGTTTCAGTTTAAAGACCAATAGAGCGAGAAAAGATGCCATTTAACTTTGACCTTATGATTGTAATTTGTCACATGAACATTTATGTGATGTGCTTCCATTTATAAGTACGGACTTTGTATACTTGGATTGAAAAAAAACTTTTTTTGGCTGAGGTATGTTTATAAACCAGAGGAGATTTGTTCATGCAATTCAATGTGCTTCATGTGAGATTTCAGCAGAGTTTTATGTTACAGTTTTAAAGAAAGATGTTACAGCAAGAAAGATGTTACAGATGTTACAGAGGTATGAATATTTTCTCCTAGCCACCAGGTGGGTTATTAGTGGTGTTACAATTATGATTAATGCCACAACAACAACACTTTGCTCTCATATTGGAGAGAACCTCACTAATAGTGTAAATATCATCACTCATAATGTAGCCGGATTCACTCACATTAACTGCATAAATTATTAGATTGTGGAATAGGTGGAAACACTGTACAGTACTCAACACAAAACACCAATAACAATGCAGGAACAGACATAAAGTAACTATGAAGTATATTTCCCCAGTGCATGATGGAAGATTTACCAACAACTAATGTTCCTCATGTAAGTGCAAACACAGCATGTTTCTCACCACGTGAGTGCCGATCTTGTTTTTCACTATACTAATGTTGGCTTTATGTCAAAGTAAGAGCATTCTGTTATTCAAGATACATTTATCTGAGAGGAAAAAATCATCAACCATCAACCAGCTACTAGAGTATAGTGCTACACTGTTGCGTCAGTATTAACAATCCAATTATATAATAATATATCAGGCATAAGGGCCATTTTTTACATTTATTTACCCTGAGTACATTTTACTGATAATTCGTCTGTACTTTTCTTAAGTTGAACTGTAACTGAGTAATTTTACACTGTTGTGCTTGTAATTTAACTTAAGTAAAATTATCTTTCACCACTGCTGATAACAGCATGCAAGCCTGGGTTGATTAAGCCGTACTGGAAAACCAGGGCGCAGCAAAGTGACTCAAAAGGAGCAATTGGGAACCCCATGAAGTGTGTGTCTTTCCATCACCAGTGTTTGACTTACTGACATCAAATGACTCAAACGCAGCTAATGGTGACCACTAATGGTTTGTTTGCATGAACATATGTGTGTGCGTGTGTGTATTTGTGTGTCTGACCAGGTGTGTGTTGATGGAGTGCAGGCCGCTGACAGTCCAGTCCACTTCAGGCAGCGGTGATCCAGATCCATTGCAGCTCACCGTCACGTTGTCGCCCTCCATCACCAACACACTGCTGTGGCTCACACTGATCTCAGGCAAGTCTGAAAACATGCACACATGCAAATACACACACGTACACACACACACACACAGTGTATGTTCATGTTAATACATACCTGTCAACAGCCTGTCTATATTTTCACACCAAATATATTAATAAACTTTTCATTAATGTAACAAAATTGTACTAAGAAAATTTGTACAAAGAATGAAATGGGTTACACATCCACAGGCACACGCATGCACACACACACACTAGATGTCAGGGATGAGTCACCACCAGGAGATAATACTGCAGAGTCTACAGCCTCTGTCAGAGTCAACACAGAGCTCCTCACATCAGATTCACCCTCTGAACTCTGTCATACCTACTCCCCTTCCTGCCTCGACTCGTTTCCCTGCTCCACTTCTCTCTCCTCACCATTTCACTTTCAACCCTTTCTTTCCTTCTCCTGCTTTCCTCGTCTCCTTCCGTCAGCCATTCTCCTTTTTCCCCCTCCACATCGCTCCCTCTCCTCTTCTCTCCTCCTTTCGCTCCCTCACCCCTCCGTTGCTTCCTTTTTCTTTTTTCCTTTTTTTATAACGCAGATCACACCCTCCCCTCTTCCTCCTCCTCCTCCACCCCCACCCCCCCTCTTACCACAGTTGTGGATGTACATGTTGTGCAGTCGTATCTTGGAGGCTCCGTTCCTGCAGTAGAGTTCCTGCGTGTGAAGCGCTGCCTCTCCTCTCTGCTGCCACAGCTGGATCCAGCGGATATCACAGCCGCAGTCAAACACCACACCGTCCAGACGCCTTGAAAAACAAAAAGAAAACAACAAACAATCACCAATGACAATAACACCAGTCCAACCACTGGGGATGTAACACAAAGCTTCTATCTGTATCTGTTTATGTCACAAAAAAATCTGGGACCATCTAACATGATGGAGGATGTGCATATAATGTGAGGAGGCCCAGATGAATGTAAAGTTGGTCTGTGTGTCTATGCTAATTGAGAAAGCTATTGACAAAACGCAGGCCATAATAGCTCATTGGCAGTAATGCATCATTTTGAAAAAAAGAGGTTGTGCATGCGATGACAGAAGGTCCAGATGAAAATACATTTGGTCTGAAATATACAATTAGAAAGCTGTTGACAAAAGTCTGAAAAGATCTCCTAACTAGAGTCTAGTTACTGAGATGCCAGGTTTCAGTATCAAATCATGAGGTAAAAATACACTTGTGGACCATTGCTCAAGCTTAACTCTGCACTGAACAACAAATCTGTTTAAAAAAAACTTGTAAAAAGCTATTGAGGATGAACCTCACTGAACGTCTGAACATCCAATTTTAAACGATCCACATCTCTATGGTTTTAGCATATTTGTTTACATTTTGGCAAATCTACAGTCATGCTGCTATGGCTACTAGCAGTTCATGTTTGCATTGTTCAATCACCTGGATTTATTTTAAAACCGAAGACAAAGTATAATTCTGATGATTAAATGCCGAGATCAGAGGAGTTACGACTTTACGAAAAAGTGTCGTGATGTTTGTGGTAAATGTTTACACAGTTATTTATAATCCTTTCCATACCTACCAACCACCTAAAGATACAAACAACAAAAGACGCCAAACGTTTTCCACATCATTATCTCGAGAAATCACACAAAAAACTGGAAGCAGTGACACTAGTATACTAACACCAACAAGCTGCTTTTCGGCAACACAAATCTTACTGTAGCAGTGTCCGTCTACAACTGAGGGCAATAAGCCTCCTCATCAACAGCAACAATACTAATATTTAGCATGACATCAAGTCCAGTTTTGTAGGGTTGAATATAAGGAATTTAGATCCCTGTATTTCCCGAGAATTCTCATCAAAATCTGCTTCAGTTTCCCAAAAGAAACAGCGGCAGAAAAGCTGAATATTTGGCATCTGTCTACTTGTATGTCTGTGTGCACCTGTGTTAACTAACATCAACTATCATATGGACTGAAACAAAGATGCCTTATCCAATGCAATGATACACAGTTGTTACTGTAGTACAGCTGAGTAAATGTTTTAGCTACAGATACATTATAGATAATTAGATTAAATGTCAGCCTGCTGTTCAGCTGTGCGGTATAATATTTTACCATTTAGTGTTAACAAAGTGTCTAAATCAGACATGTCTGTATAGTTGATTCCAGTCCAGAAATAGTGTGCTTTTAAGAGGAATGGTTGTTCTACTACCAAATGAGAAGAATAACATCTGAAAGTCATTGTATGTTGAATTATCTGCATTTATCTCCATTTATCGTGGGAAATACCAGAAAAGAATGGCATATTTCTGTGAAGTTCAAATTTTAATGTCGCAGGATAACCTTCACTAGACTAGACTCTCTTGGATGAACTTCAGTCGGCTGCGTCCACCAAGCTGTGCACACACAGCAAGAGAGGAAGCAATAACAATCGTCTGCTGCACGATGAGAAGCGTTACTGACGACACTCTCATTCTAATTAGCAACATTCTTCACACTATCAATAATACAACAATCAGTATAATCAACAGTGTCAATAATAAAAATAAGCAATTTAATCAAGTGACTGCTCATACAAAACATTCTGGGCAATATGACAGCCACCACGGATGTATGACTATGTTTTTTAATATTATTCAAATCAATAGACAAGAAGAAAACCAGTGAAAGCCTGCAACATGGCATTCAAATGTGAGAAGGTCAAAGGTCAAAGCAGTGTTCAGGCTATCAGTCTCCGGCTGTATTAGTGGCAGGCAGGTATCATTAGGCTCCCCTGTGCATACATTTCACTCTCACGGCAGTGTGCAGCAGAAAGTCACATTATTCAGTGGTGTACGTCACCTCTGCATTTTGCATATGTCCAATTTGGAGGCTGTGATTGGTCAATTTTGTCAAGATGAATGCCTGCCCAAATGTCCTTGACAGAGGTCAATAAGATATTGCAGAAAGCATGAATAATGCATGCGGTACGTCCACCATGCCATATAAAGTAATGAGAATAGATTTCCTCAGGTGGATTCTGCTTATTATCAGGTGCTCTGTGGATCTGATACTGTAGTTACAGCAGAGCTTCTTCATATTCACAATGTGACAATACTTGCAGTGCTGCGTCCCTTCTGTGTAGCATACGAACCAGCTCCATGTCTATCCATTATGAACTTCTTTTCTCTTTAATTACAGCAGTAGTTAGAAGTTATTTTCTACAGCTACACTTTGATTGCAGTCAGTGTTCGCATTACTTTTAATACAAATACTAACGTAATGAATTCAAGTCAAAATCTATAACTCAAATACTTTCTTAAATAAATCTGAAAAAAATTAATTTCCCATTTTAGTCAAACTCAAATTACGTTTATTATATTTCCACTAGCAAAGAAATGTTAGAATCTTATTGTGCATTTTCTTCCATTATATTATGTAGATAAAAACAACCAATGAGATCAAATCTAAAAGTGACACATTCATTTTGTCCTTGTGTCTTCAATTTGTGTTTTGATTGCAGAACCTTCATTAAGCAACACAACCATTTTTCTTTACTGACACATGTTTACAGCTAAGATGGAAATATTTTCATCAGAACGGATCACAGACAATTTCCATGACAACCTTTCTGGTACTATCTCAGGCAGAACGTAGATTATCATTCTTACAATGACACATGCACATATGGCCATCGGCTGGATTGAAGAAAATACCAAAGTCATGAGATGAAGCCCAGACACCAAAAATAAAGTCATTTTGTTGGCCTAAAAGTTTAAATATATTTAATATATTGACTCTGAAAGAAGTGGAATCTGCCTAATCAATACCCAGTGCAAAATAACAAAGCAACTAAAGAATTCCTAAATGCATGCACATTCAGCAACATGTTGGATAAACGTTTTAAGCTCCAGGGTTCATCCCAAAATTCAAGCACTTTCAAGGTACCTAAACCAAAAATGTCTAGACTCTTGAATCCTTGAAATTGTTTCTACACATGCCAGGAGACAACAAACAAATATAATGACAGAATCATTTCTTTTTAAATATTTAAATAGTTTTGATTTACATGAGTGATTGATTGGATGATAAAACACCGGATTATGTGGAAAATCATTTCAAGGAGTATATATTCGGATTCAATCATATTCTTAACCTTGAAAACATAACTGTTGAAATTAGGCATTTTGCTAACTTTCAAAACTTTGTATTTACCCTGTACTTTAAATATTTACTATGAAAACTACACGGTATATAGCACAGAGGAGTTCACTCCACAGACAGGTAGCTCCCTGCATGCCGGTGCGAAGGAGAATTTCACTCTTAAAGGTTTTCATTTAGTGCTTAACAAGTTGAACCACAAGGGATCAAAGCTCACCAGAGCAGGGCGGCCCAGGCTTTCCCCCTTTATACTGTAATTATGTTCATTATTAATAAGAACCACCACTTCCATACATTAGCTACTAATCCTCTGGGAAGAGATTATCAGGGCCAACATGCAGCAGTACAGATACAGGAAATAGCAGAATAAAGCAGGATACATAAGAAAGCTGCAACCCTGCATTTCAAACATGTTCGCATCCCATACAGTACAGTACCATGGCTGTGATTTTACAGCTCTACCACCTAAACAAGCTATAAGACAACAAAAGAAGAAAAAAACCCAGCAAACTGATAGCTGGAAGTTGATAAATGTGTGGAGAAGAGCAGATCATACTTCGAAAAGAACAAAGGCAAACAGCAGTGTGATCCCAGATACAGAGAGCTAACAGCATGATGTTTCCTTGAAGCTGGCTAACGATCCACCCCGCTACTCCAAAAGGAGAGGTAATGATCACCACTGGAGGCTGTTTTTCTGGGAAATGTACACACAGGTGCTTTGACTGAGGAGCCGCGGATCACAAGCAACGGTAAGCTATATACTGCATTGTTGCTCTCGCGCTTTGATCTCAGCTTGAATGCGGCGCTTCCTCTCCTTCTTCTGTTGTCAGGGATTATTTTAGATTTTTAAATCCTGTGTGTTTAATAAATCGCCTTATTTGGCACATTTTACTACAATGCAACTGATCTTGGGTGTGACAGTAGGTTGTATTTCCTGTGACGTCTGGATTTGTGGTAATTCAGCATAAAGACGCGTAGTTAGTTGCCCTAGGTGCCCTGCTTGTCACATTGTTAGTCACTTCTACTACAATACAGTATGTCCAGGTGTTAATACATACATTTATTTGTGTATAGGCTATTTCCCTCACTTGTAGCAAGCTAGCTTTATTTTCCAAGGAAAAACAATATCGTTATGTGGGGTTATGTCAGAAAATTGCCTGTAACATGACACATACACAGAAAGTTACATTAGCACTGTCGGTGTGGACTTCAAAACACAAACCAGAACTAATACGAACTAGATGGAAAGACCATTAAACTTCATGGTGTGGTGAGTCAAGAGGTGAAAAAAAAAGAAAAAAAGGATATTGTTTGCAAATACTAACATTAAAGCAAATGCTAACATTAAAGTATATATTCAACTAGCAAACTAGAAACAACTAGCTTTTTCCTGAAACACACAAAAAATGTCCATGTCTTCTAAATGGATCAGCTGGTGAAGATGAGGTCTTTTTGCCTGCAACATGGATTTAGCCTCAGTCTTTTAGCATGTATGTAGCCATCATGTGCATATTAAAGACTCTTTTACAGGCTTTTGCTTTTAAAACAAATCAGCCAGAAACATTAAAAAGTCAGCTGGAGATGGAGTTAGCAACCAACTTTCAGAGATTTATTAGCATTAGCATTAATCTACGCTAACTAGCTTGCTAGCTAGAGCTGACAGAATCCACAGTCTTTGGTTAGAAATAAGAAGCCTGCTTTTATGTAAAATTGAAAACCCACAGTTAAAAAAATCTCTGAATTTTCGAGTGGTAACTCTGTCACTGTATCTAAGGGTGGTGCTAAGTAAACAGTCTATTCTTTCTAGTTGATGAAATATTAAATTGTATTTTGTTGCCTGTTTTTTAATCACAATTTTTTGTCTCTAATGTCTTTAAATGTCTTTAATGCAAAACACTCATTGCTGTTGTGTTTCTTTCTGCGCTGCACTTCCCATAGATCACTTGTCAATCAAACAGTGTGGCCAGTACTGTCATCATTATTATAGCGTGGAAAAGAGATAATCTAGCTGTCATGCCATCAGATTGGCTTCTAGAGTCTTGAAGCAGTTGATTGACAGTCCAACATCTATTCATAGGCAATAGGCTAAATAAATAAATGTAGGCAGGAACTGGTCTCATTTCCAGCATGTGTTTGCTACATTGTTGCTGCAATCTTGCTCTTCTTCTGTCAGAAATGTAAAATTATTCTCGGTTTTCATTGTACTGCAGGAGGTGGAAAGATTAAAGTTTTGAGAAAGAATAGTATATATCAATCAGGGGGTATGAATGCAGAAAAAAAACTGGAGAGCTGACTCAACCAATGTCAAATTTAATACTCTTCTCGTCAGCAAGAGCTTTTATAACATGCGCGTTTTCCCCTGATCCTGCTAAATTTGCTTAACAGTTGCTTTTACCAAACCGTACTAAGTGTGTATCATTGCTTTACCACACTCCTGTTTGTCACTGGGCCGACTCCATCACTGTATCTTCTGCTTATGTCACGGATAAAGTGGTATGCTGCAAATAAATAAATCACAGTTTGCTCCCATCATTGCTTTTCTGTAAGGTTGCAGCCTCTTGGCCAGCGCCCCTGCAGGCTCTCTCACTGCCGCTACGGGGTTTTTTTGTGTCTGAGGAGCCAGACCTGTTTTTGGCTTATCGACAACAACACCTGCACTGCAATCATGTAGAGGAGAGGGGACACCCTAGTCAGGTCAGGGAAGGCTCCACGTAGGAAACGGACAAAGTGAGCAGGAGCTTAAGGCAAATTTTTCCTCAGAATCAAAGATTTTAGCAGAGACTCTTTAGATACTTTTGGTGGTTATTTTAAATAGATCTTTTGAGAAGTGCTTTATGGGTATATTGATAGTGAATATTCAGGTTGAATGATACAGCGATGTGTGTACTATCTGTTTATAGTCTGACATTTATAGTCTCGTGCTTTGAATTTCGAAGTTATTTTGCTGCTAATTGTATGTTCTATCATACTAATAATTATATTTAGCATTACTTTTACAACAAACCAGCTGACTGTGTTGCAATCAGTCACCCTCAGAAACCACATCCTTTTTACACCCAATAGAGCACAAATGGGGTCTCAAAAAGAGGAACGACACACTGGCTGCTTTGTTGCCATATAGAGGGTGAAATTCCCATCTCGCTTCCAGCCACTCCAGGCTGAACATAATGAAGCACTGTAGAGCCAGGCATGTTTCTCATGAGTTGTTGGAAACCAAAACAAAGCTAAAAAGGAGAGCTGATTATTGGACTTATACTCATCAGGTGGACTCAAACATGAATCTCAATAAAGTAAATATATAAGCATGTGTTTGCTTTGTCATTGTTACGCTTGTTAGCTTGGTGTGCGACTTAAAATGAATTAAGATCTACTGCAACTTTTCAACTGATGAGATCCTTGTTGCCATCGTATTGTAGGTAAAATGAGTATTCCATCTGTAGTCTGTGCTACGATGTGCTGTGCATGTCTACAGCCCTGCCCATTCACTCCAAACACCATTTTCTCTGGATAATAAAACCATTTCCGTTGAGTGACAGGGATTATTATGGTGGGCTGTCACTTCATGCAATCATGTGAATGTTGCTCTCTGCAACTCTGACAGTACTCAGAGTAGTGTAATCAGTGTCAACGTGTAAACAAATTTTACTAATTATTTCAGTAAACAGAAAAATACACAGTCTTGAATTAAAGCTTATAATGCGAGAGTTTCAGTTTCAATTTCTTTGCATGTTAAATAAACGTATTATTTCGGGATTCAGAGTTTTACAAATATAAATAAAAGTTCAAACACCACTTACTTTGTAAGTGCACATACGTGGGCCAGAGCAGGGCTAAGCTTTGTGAAGTGAAGTTTTCTTAAATGAAGAAACGTTTGCGAGCTAGTTCAGGCAGTCAACATGCACTGCTATGCACATATCACATACCTCACTCTCTAAAACCACCTACCAAGCACACCCTCCCATTCAAACTATCTATTTAAACTGCACCACCTCACCGGACTCCACCTGCAAGCTCCTGCTAAGGGGTTTGTTCATCACATGAGGCCGGGGGCCACAGTGACAGACGACAGAACTAACTGATTTACCTACTGTAAACTCTCTTCCTACTCCATCACTATAACATGGTGTCAAGGTATATTGCTTTTAAAGCAAAATGCCTTATACTTGCATTGTGACTGTTTTCACAAAAGAGCGTTTATAAGGGAAGGTTTTGTAATTTTCCTTACGTCAATTCTACCAGACAGTCTGGTTGCCTCTTTAATGTCCAGGCCACTGCTACCGCCAATCCAGTCTTTTCTACTACGTTTAACATTTTAATGCTTCCTTTTCCTCTTGAAAGGCAGTCTTTGATGTTTTTGAGGAATCAGTTTAAACGTCATGTATTTCAGTGAGAGTTTGCCCTGAGTGCGATTGGGCCCTAATAAAACGAAGGTTAAAAGTTAGTAATTTACCTGTCATGCAGCCCTTGGAAAATGTAATGTTTAATTCATCCTAATCCACTGGCAGTCATATCAGAAGATTACGGGTTTGATCTATTCATATTTCATCCATATTCAAAGAAAAATCCATTTTGCAGTGAGAGGCGTAAATGTTTGACTTTGCGTCGGCCCCTGCTTCCCAGAGAGCTGGGATTAAAGAAGCGCTAACAGAATAAAGGGATTCTGGATGCACATTGCCTCAGGCACACTGCTTCAGTTGCTAAAGAAGAAGAAGAAGAAGGGGAGAATATTTTCCTCCTTTTGTGGACCATAAAGCATGAGCTTCCTCGAAGACGGCCGTATCAGTCACTGCCGCTAACCTCGCTTCAAATAATCTCCAATAATATCACCCTGGAAGCCGCAGCAGCAGATTTAGCATTTAGCCGCCCCATTCACCCTGCTGCTGTTCTCAGGCTTGTGATTGGCTGGGCTGCGCACCACACTGCAGTAGCCCCGGTCCTTTGGCTAAAGGGCACACAGACAAAGAGGCAGAGCCGATTATCTGTGTCTCCTCCAGAGGCAGCACACAGCAGACGTCTATTGTAAAGCTTCTATGTGATGTTGGGTCCTTTTCACAGGAGCCACAAAAGACTTGAGATTATTGAGATTTCACTGATAGTATTGTCATTGTCACTGATATTAAGATACTGCAAGGAGGGTGAAATATCTGTGCATCCAACAACTGTTTTGCAGTTACACTTAATTAGGCTTGTTAACGAGTGCCTGATAAGGGAAAAAAAAGACTTAATGTACATTTACTGATATAAAGCACTTTCTCCTCTTCACTTTTAACAGTTGCCTCGTCATGCATATTGACTTTTGTCTGATTTTAACTGTGGAGTGGAAAGTGAATAGTGAGAGCACCGGCCCAAACGCTCAGTGGATATTTGAGGTTAACAAAGAATTCATGTTAAAGTAGCTGCTTTGATGTAACTAGATATTTAATGGTGATTTGAGTAGGGCATGTATTACTTGTGATCTGTATGAATCAACTCTTTTCTAAATAGTAATTTCTCCATTTATTTACTTGTTTTCATTTATGTGATTTAAAATTTTCACAAAAAGTTGTGAGAGTGTCTTTAAGTACCAGCGCAATAGAGCAATGGCCCTTAATGAAATATACAAGGAATTAATCAACGGAAACATTATTATTTTAACGCTTGTGAAGAGCAAACACAATGTGATTCCAGGCTTCAAAACTATTTGTGCATATTCATTGCAGGTCACTGTCACCGTGTTGCTGCTTTGAAATTTGCAGCATTTTATTGCTGAAAAAAATGAAATACAATTACAATAACAGGGCCTAGAGTGACGAAGATAACAAGGTGTAGAGACAGCGCCATGGCAAAGGGCCAAGCTCTCCTTTCGTCACATAAAACGGAAATTATTTCAGCTGGTTTGATCTTCCACTATTTACATATTATCAGTGTGGTTCAGCAGCATGGGTGGGCATGTATCATTGATATGCATTGTGTATTATTCTAATTATTAAAGCCAATAGCCACCCGGTGAACGCGCTTCATTTGGCATGATTGAATGATTGGCACTTACCAAGCTAATATGATTTGAGCGAGCACACAGACAGTGAGGAAAGTAATGATGTCAGGGCCGCGTCGCAGACTTTGCCCATGAGAGAGTGACTCATTTCCTATCAGCAAGGCCTGATTCCACATGGCTTCCTTCTTGCATAACGCCCGGCCCACGTCTGTGCCGCCATGCCACTCCAACTGACACCTCTTAACCAAACACAGCAAATGAAATAGACATAAACCCTCACTCCTCATCAGCATTCACTAGGAGGCATGGGCATCACCCAGGCCCTGCTTTTCATGTAGAACAACAAAGAAACCATTTGTACGCATCTAAAATGGTTGCTTAAAAAGAAATGGGATTGCACATCAGAGCAAATCGTGCTCTGTGAGCTCTAATGGTGATTCGGTTAAGGAAGGAACGCTGTGAGGTATTTTAATTTGTGGCCTGTGATGTAGTCGGTCTAGGATTGTAAGGTAACTTAACTGTAACTCTAGTTCTGAACCTACTGTCTCTGTCTCTGTAGGCAAAATGGCCCTGATCTTGTTTTTCTTGTATCAAAGTGTGAAATTAAAGATGCACTTTATTCAGTGATGACAAATGAACTATAACACATATGATCAGCTTGTAATCCATCATTATAGATTAAACTACTCAACAGTATAACAATTTGTTAAATTTCTAAATGCTACCTACATAATATTGCATTATTTCTTTATATAATAATCCAATAATAATGTTTTGTAATAATATAAACATTCTGAAAGGGGCCATTCTGCATACTGAAAACTTTTTGTTTGTAAGAACACTTTGCTGACTTCCACCTTTTTACTTCCTAGTCTACAAATCCTAGTCTAAGTGGACCCCGCCCACTTCAAAGCAGTGAGTCAAGCACAGAGAAAAACGTAAATACAGAAATCTTTTATGTGAAATAACAATAAACTGTTCCAACTTTGGCAGAAAATAGTATGCTCATGTAGGATGCTGTTACTGAAAGTAGGAAGTTGATTGAGGAAGTCGTTTTTGGGAGCCTTTAAATTGAATTCAGAAAGCAGAAAATTTTACTTGTTATCTTCTATTTTTACACTGTGGAATTGATAAAATAGACTAAATATATTACAATAGTATATTGTACATATGGAAACTTAGACACTGCCGCTGCAAAAGTATTGAGAGAAGCTAAAGGCCAAGCTAGCTTCTACAACAGCAGAATTGGACAGCTGGTAAGATAACACAACGTGTACAGTTCAGTGAAGAATGAAATTCACAACCCAATAGCAGACACAATGAGGGATTCAGAGACCCATCTGCCTCTGATGAGGGCCCATAGTGAGTTGACACTTGTGTAGTCCTGGTATGGGATGTGGTGTGAATTTCTTCCTACACAGGACAGATAGGAATGAGCGCTCTGTAATATCAGAGGGTCTAAGTTTTCCTCAGGATGACAGCAATAGCTAAATGCCCAAAATGCAAAACTATACTGTCATTGAAAGCAGGGCTTCCCCTTTTCGCTCTGCTGCCTGGAGAGTACAGCAGCAGGAGTACCCCAGATCAGCATTATGCCGTGCTCTCAGAGGACTTGCCCTGCTTCTACCTCTGAAAATAGAACAATAAAGAGGCCTGCTTGAAATAGTCATGTATCACATCCTGCTATACTTCAGCTTTACATGCCAGGAGGTGCAGGAAGCAGCGGCTGTGTTCAGAGCACAGCCAAAGTTCAAATGATGGACAGTGCTGACAGACGTAATGATGTGTAAATTACAAGCGGGTCGACATCGCAATGTTCTCCCTGGTGGTGAAAGAGCAAACCCATTTCATAAACACAATGATCGCTAAAATATTCATAACAAACAAGAAAATGGGGTTAGACTGCCTCCTCCTTCCAGAGCATTACATTTCCTTTGTGCGCATTAATTAAGTCAACAAATGACTTATAGATCACAGTGCCACTATACAGTCTATAGGTTCGGCCTTTTACAAGTGCTAGACAAATAAGAGGTCTTGTACAACAAAGACAGGAATTATAATGGCATGCGGGGAAGACAGTTTGTACTGAGGCAGATTGTGAGCAGGGAGCAATGATAAATTGTTTTAATAAAATACAAACAAAAGCCAACGGGAGAAATCAGACGAGGGAAGAAGACTTACAGCTCGGAGAGTTGGAGGTGCTGGAAGAGCTGCCATGACAGAGTGGTGAGAGGATTCTTTGACAAGTTTCTGCAGAGGAAAGAAAAACAAAGAAAGTTAAATTGAATTATTTCACATGAATCATTTTAGGTCTCTTCTTTGATGTCATGTCTGTTCTGTTTTTGTACCATTTTCTCTATTTTCTTTCCTACATTTTTATGTCCTTTGGATCAGAAACCCAATTAGCAAATCTTTCTCTGGGTCATTTTACATTTTCTTTTCAGTCTCTTAAGTTTCCTTGTCTCCACCCCACATTATTATGTACTTATGTCTGCATTATAGCGATGTGTATCTGCAAGTAAAATAAAATAAAAAAAATCTCAGTAAATTAGAATGAAATAGATTCAACTAAAATAACATAAAATGAGCGAGTGGGGAACTGGATACAAAGGCCTGCATTAATGGCTGAAAATAAGGGAAAGAAAGGGAAACAGGCCTGGCTGTGTGGAGCTTTAGGGCTCAGCCAACTCAATAAAAGAAAGTTGACCGCTTTCAAGTCAAATAATTCAATTGACTTGAGGAACCCCTCCGGCTCAGGAAGCCACTAAATTCAATAACAAATAACCAGAGACTTACAAGTGATTTGACCAGAACTTTGAATCAGTTTAAATATGAACACCAGGCATCTGTCTTTACGTTTATTAAGCAATACAACATCTCTGACAGAGAATTAACACAGCAGATTGTCATAAAGTACACTATCAAATCCTATTATCAGTACATGCTGCATCAATTTACTGCATTACATCATGAGGGAGAAATGAAAAAGTAATGTTCAATCTGATCATCTGGGTTTTTTTATGTGGATGGGCACGGTTTTCCCTGAACACTTGTTTAATGACTGACATGTTTTGCATTATGCTTTGAGACTTTGAACGCAGCACCTGATTCCACAGCTCACAGTGTCTATAAGGGCAGTGAGGAGTCATCCGTCCAGCTACTAACTGAAGTGATGCATGCAGGATGTAGCATATAGTAGGAGATATGAGACACTGATGCAGTTCAAACACCAAAAGAATATAGTAATAAAATACAGGCTACATACAGTGTGAACATCTGAGTCATCCTGTTTAATACGCCCATTTGCTGTATTCTTATGTTCTTTATGTGTAAAATAAAAAGGAAAATTTAAAGGGTGTGGTAGACATTTAAACGTACAATGGCATGAGACAAAAAAATTTAAAAATTGTGGAAATTAATTAATATATATTAAATTGCCAATATTTATCAATACACACACACACACACACACACACACTCGATAGCAGGTTGATTTGTATGGAAGGCCTATTAGATCCTCCTGTAACCAGAAGTGTCGCCATGGCAACAGTGGGCTAAGGATGTTGCAGGTCTTTCTTATTTCCTGTTATATCACACATGCAATTACACATGCACATGCAAACACACATACATACATATCTGCCTGCAGAAACAGACAGAGGTACAGACACACGTGGGTTAAACCTACAGAAGTGTGTTTGCTTTAAGGCACTCACAAACTGGTTAAACACTGTCACCTTGGAATGTGTGCGGGTGTGAACGCACAGCTGTTCTGCATACAGGGGGATGTGCGTGAGGATATGTAAAGATGCTGCATGAAATTTCACCTCCCAAAGAAAAGCTGTGGTCCCAAAGGGACTGTATCATACACTGAGAGAATACATCACAGGGAGGGAGAGAGAGAAAGAAAGAAGAGGTGGGCGAGCAAACAGCAGCTCCTTAGGTCATGTAGAGCAACACTTGCATCAAATCACACACCCCAAAATAGACACACATTTATACCATAGCTCTCTAAATAGACACATGTCAAGTGACAGACCCTAAAATAGACACACATAAGACTAAAGATCTCCAAAAATACGTACATTAGACCCCAGAACTCCAAACAGACACGCAGAGACACAAGTCCTTCAAATAGACACACATCAGAACACAGAAGCTTATCTGATGTTGTTGTTGATTTAATATTGTTTTATAAAACAAAAAGTTGTATAATTGAACATAAGCCTTCAAATTTGCTAGTTTTCTGGGAAGTGAATTACACATTCTTTCCTTATTCTGCGAGGGATCCCCCGGAACGCTACACAGATCCCTGGAGCCACTTTCAGGACTTCGGAAAACACCTCAACAAAATCTGGAGGTCTCTGGACAATGGACCAAGAGCAGGAGCTCAAACAGCAACTTGCCAAAGCAGTATTCATTGCTGTTGCTGAATATTTACATATGTAGTTTGCCATGCTCTGCCATGTTGTTGAAAGGGTATAAAGTTTGTACTAAAGCTTTAAAGCAACAAAAAAATATCACAAATACGAATAAATTCATGTTAACTACGCAACTCTCACAGACACATTTAAAGCAATAGTTTGACATTTTGGAAAGTAGCTTTATTTGCTTACTTGCCAAAAGTGGGATGAGAAGATTGATGGCATGGTTAACTACCGCGAGCAGCCACTTAACTTAGTTTTAACTAAGGGTAAAGCCACAACTTGTCATTTTAACACTGGTTTTTGTAAAGATTAAATAAACAAATATATGTTTATTTCTACATGTAAAAACAAACATGTCTACTTAAAACATTAAGTATGAATTCAGATAAGCCTTTAAATCAAGTGCCAAATAGTGATAAGTGAAGAAGTGTGGCGAGTGTTTTCTGAGAGAGGGAAACCTCCTTAACATCTGTGGCAGGAAGTGTTCTCTTTTCAAAGGTCATCCTTCGCATCTCGACAAGAAATGTCAGCTAAAATTGGATTGGAGGGGGTAAATGAATTAATAAATATATAAACAAATAAGCAAAAAAGCCATCAAAGCTGACAAAATGCCACAAGACAGGAGGTGAGAAAGGCCAAGCGCTGTAGAGAGGGGGGCCAAGGATTATTCAATTAAAAAATTTGCAAAAATGTATTTATTTATGAAGCTAGGCAGCTCTGTTTTCAGGCCTGGAAGGACGTTTACCACCCGCCCCCCCCACACACACACACACACACACACTCCACCGCTTTGACTAAACTATAAAGCAGACACAACATTAGCATCCACACAACTGCTTTTCAGTCACTGAGCCACAAATCACCTCCGCTCCTCAGACAGTGCTCATTTAAATAAGAAATTATAATTATGTGATTCACATGAAATTTTCATTAGGTTGAGGCAAAAAAATAAAAAATAAAGTGCGTTACAGCGACGGATGTATCTAGGTGTTAATATTGATGACAGCGTTGGCTCCCCAGCCAGAGGGCGACGAAGTGAATGCTAAACTGAACCTGGGTGTTTGCTCCTCTGCAGAGCGGGGACAACTCCTCCTCCCCTCCTTCTTTAATAATTCTGTTTGGCAGAGATGCCATTGGGAGGGCTTGGCTACTCGAGAGGGTTGGCTAATTAGTGCAGCATCACTGGTAGCTCCTGTCTGAGTGTGGGGGAGCTCCGCAGATTGACATTCAGGACCACGCAGAGGAGGACCAGACAGCCACTAAGCGAGGTGTCGCAGCGCATCAGCAGTATGGACATCGTGAAATCTAGTCGTCATGTGTCACTCTGAGGAGCAGCTGCTAATATTTGCTGCAGCAACATAAACTAATTGCTCCTTTTTTCCTGTTCATTTTTACAGCATTTTGTTACTTGTTAACAGATTTTCTTCGTCCTGAAACGTCTCAGAGTAATGTGATGACTGCAGGCTGCAAAAACACACCTTTTAAAATATGATGTCTACCTTTAAAATACCATGGGTGTCAATCTTGAAAGAAAGTTGTTTTTCTTTGGTCCTGAAAAGCTGACATTTTAGAGTATGGAGGTTTGCCTGTCAGTTTATGAAATAATGTTGCATTAATAATATAAAAGGCAGAAGTACTTTGATCTAGGCCATTGCTTGACTCAAACAGGAAACTAGCAGTGCAGTGTGTACAATTCAGAGAACATTATGTTGTAGATTACTTAAAAGGGTAATTGCAGTATTACATGAAATGTATAAAATCTAGATCTGTTTTATGAAAATACACATTCATTTTGTTTCTCTCTATCGCTCACTGATGCAACACACCAGTGAGTCACCCTGCAGTCAAGCTTTTATTAATCAAAACACCCAGAAAAGAGCCTCTTCACCTCCAAACACTCTCTCCAAGAAAATGGCAGCATTCACTTTCAAAGATGGCTCGTATTATTCTGCAGTTTCTATTTATTATTTTGATGCAGTGCCTAAAACATGGAAGCCACTACCGCTTATCACCAAGAGTGTTCCCAAAATAAATAGTCCATTTGCACAGGTTGAACTTACCACAACCCCAAGACTGTCCTATAGCTGGAAGGTCACAAATAAAACGTGAACACTGCAGTGAAAAATACAGGTAGAAGCTACGTATAAGTCTATAGCGGTCCAGCCTTCTGCATGTGTTTGCCTGATAATGCTCAAAACTTATTTCATGCTTTTCATCCCACCCAGTGTAACTGCACATCCCATGGTCCACCAGTCCAATGCACCATCCCCTGGCCTGTACAGCTGAAACCTACAGAATGTATCCTGCCTGAATGCACACAGTGATAGAGTACTGAATGGGTGTTGATGTGCATATTCAACCACACCAGCAATGCCACTGTCACAGGCTGAAACTGCTCATTTGAAATATCTTAGCCTTCTTAGTTCACCTTCTTAGCTCTTTGGAGATATTATCTGGGGGCTGCAACCTTTGACTCAGATCTCACCAAAATCTCATTTACATTTAAATGTAAATTTCTGGGGGAAAATAAAACAGGTATTGGAGTTTTTTGTCAGATGTTGCCATTCTGAGTAGCAGCATTCCTCCAAATCCAAACCATTAGATACATATCATGTAAGCACTAAAATATACCTCACCTAATCTGTTTACTACACCTTGACAGTTCTACCTCACAACATCCACATCCCTACATTTTTTAATTCTTCAGTATTACTGGCTACAAGATCTGTTTTTTGGGCTTCCTCTGAGAATATGCAATTTTTCGTCTACACTGACAAACAGTAAAAATGTTACAGACATCAGTCCAGTGTTGCAACTCCCTCCAACACCCCGATGACCGTCTTATGTGTTGATGCTTTCAGTATTGTTGATGTTGCTAAGATTTTGTGTTCTCATGTGTGTGCATGCTGTATATATGCCTCTTGAAGTTCATGTAGTCATATGGGGATCGGTTCTCTCAGTAGACTCCCTGATGCTGCCCAAATTCTTTGAGAGCCCCTTCAAAGAGCGTCTTTTCAACCAAATCTAAATGTTGTACAACCAAAGCCAACTACATAGTCAGTTCTTTATCACTGAACTAAATAGCTCAGGTTAGAAATCAATTAATGTAATTAACACCAGCTGTAAAGAGACAGGCTTTCTGGTTTCAATAAACCCACCACCCTGGACTTCACAAGTTTGCATTGATCTATAAGAATGTCCCACTCCTTCCTGAATTTGAAATAAACATTGGCATTGGCCTTAAATACTATCTGTAGAATCATCCCATATGAATGTAATTTCATAGGCTGAGTATTCACTGTACTATAAAGTCCTAACATTACTTGCGTAGCTGTACAATGTGTTTATGCACTAACTCTAACCGATAACTAACCTGTAATGCAACACAGAATTACAGTTCACCATCTTGATTCAGTCTCACTGCTTCCAGCCAAAGCAGGCAGCTGTTTTCATCGAAAACCTTCTGATAAACCTACTGTACCCTACCTGCCCAGCACAAAAAAGCAGTGTAGTGCAGACAGATGGTGAAGCATCTAGCAGCTAAAGAGCCAGATATTTCCCTCATGGGTTGGTAGAAACCCAAAACCAAAACAGAGCTAACAGGAGAGTGAATATTGGACTTCCATTCGCCAGAAACAAGACTGGCTACATCAGTTATGTGAGCAGCTTATTGCTCTGCCATCAAGTGTAAATCAATTAATGCAATTTATTAGCAAATGGTAAAAGTCACTTGACTTAGACTTAAGACTTTGCATGACTTGCTAAAGTTTTCTTCTTTTTTCTTTTTTTTTGCATTAAACTAATCACTTTTGCTTGTGTCTGTGATTTTTTTAATAATTATATTTGGGCCGAGGTTATTAATTGTCTTTAGCCTTGTAGACTCCATTGTTGGCTATTTGTTTATAATGATTCATGACATTTTATTGGCCTGAATGACACTTCGCTTTTCTCATGTCAGTGGTATTTTTAAACATCAGTATTCAGTAACTTTGTCAAATGAACTGTGCCAATTGTGGCATAATTACCATAAATAATGACACCCAATTGATATGATAGGAAGTTCCTGGCCCTCCTCACCTTCTGTTTCTTGAAATCATATTTTGCCTTACAGTAGATGATCAGCTTTCTCTTTTATATTTTAAAAGAAATCCATATGATTTTGGCAGAATCTAACCTGGGGACACTTTATGTAAAATGCAGTGCAGAAACTGGCAGGCTACTCAGTGATTATCTCATTTGTTAACGGTAATTACACAAATGTCTCAAAAATCAATGATGTAATGATTTATTAATGTCAAAATGTGGAACATAATTAAAAATAGAATAATTTGCACAAATAATGCAACAAAGCAAATAAAGTCAGTCTCATGTCCCTCTCTAGTTATACATTCAGTGCATGTTCTGTCGTTCCTACACTAGAAGCAACAGAGTGCAGCGTCAGCCACAGTGCATTGCCCCTGCAAAAGAGTTTGGTGGAAAACAATCACCTGTCATAGTTGGTAAACCGTCAGGTACTGGTTGTCCACTTTAAGTCTGCTTTCCCTCTGGTGAAGCTCATACAGTTGGGCATTATCAGTATCAATAAAATACTCTTAGTACTGATCTTTAATATCTTTTATCTTTTATTATCTATCCACCATGATGACAAATTGTAAATCATTAATGAAAACAATGAATACATCTCATACTGTCCTGATGGATGTGCTTCAGTGAGACAGCTCTTGTACAGCATTATTGATGAAGGAATTATGTGCTTAAAATCTCCCTCCATAGGCAGTTGAGTCAAGGGAACTACAAAGCGGGGGGAGGGAGATCAATGAATTGAATCAGACATACTGTATGGAATTCATTTTGTCAAAACAGCCAAGGAGAAACTTCAAACAGCCACCGCACTTCATTATAATGGAGAATATTATTCGCCCCAAATCTGCATCAAGCATAGGTAAGGTTGGCTCTGGGGAAGAGGGATAAAAATAGTCGATTCTTTAATCTCAGAAAAATCCTTTGGTTGTGGTATATGCGTGCATGTGTCGTGCTAATCCTTCAGCAGAGTTCCTCTCATTTGCTTTTAAACCTAATTATTCCTCCTCCACATCCAACTGGGTTAAATAACATAAACTGGAACTACAATCAAAGTACCCTTGAGCAAGGTACATAACCCTCAGCTGTTTTAATGAGTCCAACTGTTTTTCAAAACTGTAATAGCAGCTTTGGATAACAGTCTGTACTATGGTTGCACTGGGCAGCTTCAACAGTAGATGTGTGCAACGTATGAAGTGTGAAGTATGTGGTGCAGAAAAAATACGGGAGCTCAGTGGAATATTGTTGGAAGCTAAACTACATGTAATTTGCGTAAAGTTCACCTCTGGACCATGTGGCCAGTCCATGCTGATTTCTCCCCAAAACAGCAGACAGTACTCTACCAACTGTTAACATCTTCGCTGTAAACTAGGAAGAAAGAGATCCACCCACCATGTGTGCTGAGTGTCTGTGTGACAGCTGAGACTCACCAGGAACTCTTCTTTATACTTTCATCTATGTTCTATATGAAGCATGTTCATGAACGCACATTTTTTCATTCAAGTTGAAACATTTTCATGCTTTAGTGCCTGAGTTCACACCACCGCCTAATGTCCACTGAGTTTGTATACAAGTGAGTCATCTCTATAATTTATCTTGCAGTCTGTCTGAACGTACCTTTAGAGTCTAAATCCAGCAATTCTGTGAGACTGTACTTGAGACATGGTCAGGTGCTTTGAGCTAAATACTAACATGATCACAATAACATAATAATATGTTAATCATGCAAACATTTGCTAATTACCAATAAACACAAAGTACATCGGAGGCTGGAGGATTTGTCATTAGTGTAGAGTTTTGAACAAAGTAACATTTTGACCTGAAGATGGAAATAGAAAGAAAAGTCAGGGGGTTCACCAAAGGTATTACAGTTCATCCTTTGGGGAACATGTCTGTTCTCAAAGATGTTGAGATATTTCATTGGTTAAATGAAAATTTTGACCTGCTGGTGCTTCTAGATGAAAAGTCAGAGGATCACCAACGTCTGCAGGATTCTTCCTCTGGGCACCATGGATATCTGTACAGAATGTCACAGCAATCTGTCCAGTAGTTGTCGGGATATTTCATTAAATCTAAAATGTCAATGTCATGGCGGCGCTAGGTGAAACGTCTATGGATCATCAAAGTCTGTAGGCTTCATCCTCTGGAGACCATTATTGTCTGCGCTAAATTTCATGTCAACCAATACAATAGTTTTGGAGATATTTCAGTCTGAACCAAAGTGGTGGACCGACCAACCAACCAACATCGCCCGCCCCGGGAGCCACAACGCCAAGTCCCAAAACATCTTTATGCATGAGCTCCTTCATTCAAAAACCATAAACTTCCCATTCATTCATTGAAAAACTGCTATCATTCACTACTTAAGAATGAATATCTTCAGCCCGATAACTATTATGTAAACAAAGGCCTTATGGTGACTCATTAACAGCCCGTAATATCTGTTACTTCCATTCCAGGAACAGCTGTGAATGGCGAGGAATGATTACTTTTAATAAAGGGCCTAATCCAGCCTTTTCAGTATCTTTTTATAAATCCTGTTATCAGTATAATAACACCAACAAATTAGTCTCCGTGTTGTGGCATTGTTTGGCTGATTATAATCTCTAAACAGCATTTTTGGGGCTATTTCTGCATTAGTTGATAGCAAAGGGTAGTAAGATGAATGAAAAAGGAGATATAGCGAAAAGGTTTATGAGTCAGCATGAAAGAAACAACACCTTCCATCTGAGCTCACTGAGTCATTAAGTCAGGTTAGCACGTTTATGGTTAAGACATTAGTAACTGGAATATGTCCCTGCAATATCATTTGAGGTTTCAGTTTGTCAGTGTAATTAATGCAAGACAATATTGTGCACAGTCATCCATCTACACTGCTGATTGCAAGGGAGAAATGTGAGTCAACGTTCCAAGACACAAGAGAATGAAGCCTTTAAGCCTTGATTCTGATTATTTTTCCAGATAGGGATGGAGATGTTAATATACACTGAGTAATGTAATGAAAATTGTCATCAATCTAATGAGACAAGCAAACAGAATCGCCACTGGGCTGACAGCATTGCCACAGGTAGACTCAGACCTTTTAGCCATAATTCTGATTGTGTTTGTTAATTATAGAAATGAAATATGCAGCGCCTCAGACGAAATGCAAATGCAAAAAATGTCTTTGTTCCAGGAGACAAACAATGGAGAAAGACGGAGCAACGGGCTGAGTTTTCTGATTGTGAACTGGGGCTCAGGGTTCCCATGGAGAAAAGTTTGCTGCTTGTTCAGCTGAAGGTACACACTGCCAACCTGTTCTGGCCTGCTGCTTTATGAAATGCCTCTTGCTGAAATCGATAAAATGTTAGAGTTGATTAAAACACCAATAAAAGACACCCAGGAGAATATTTCCTCAGACGACTGCGAGACACATTTTCAGCCTCTCTTCCGGTCTTGTTTCTCTGAGTGCTTTTCCAGCAAGCAAGAAAGTCAACAGAGCATGATTATAGTAAATACATGCCGTATTCGTATTTGTTGGCTACATTGTAAAACGTCAGCGTCCATAATGGAAAAGTACTCTGCACTGTGTTCAAGCAGAGGTAATAATGAACCTCTAGACTCAGACCAGGTAATTTGGGTTATTGAGTTTAAACAACATTGGCTTCCAATAATTACCATCCATAAAATAAAGACATAAAGGTAGTCACGGGGGAGAAATTGAAGATAACCATGTGTTTTTGGTACATTTTCCCCTCAGCAGGACTCCTTAAATCCCTTGCTGTGGGCCTGAACAGCTAAGTGTTTTCAGTCATAATCCAGAGGTTTCAGAGAGTTGATCAAGGCATTCACACGAGGCGGACCTGCATCCAAATCCACTGCTGCCTGAAGCAGGCAGCCAGACCAGAGTGCACCACTAGGCTTCTGCTGTGCTCATTTGTAATTCCACTGTCCCGAGGACTGGCTTAAACATTGTTTCAGTTAATTAAAACTGTTCTACCGAGCCACAGGCCCAGCCCTTGTTTCTGTCTTTGCCACAATGATTGTTTCTCTCCACCAATAACAGAGACAACAGCCATGGGAGCTGCAACAAAATGGACATAACTCTTTAGCGCACTGAAGGCTTGTGCAATCAAAGCTCTTATCATCTAGATGTGGAGCAGGGGAATCCTGTGCCGCTGTCAGAAGCTGCAGGGTGAACTATTGCAGAAATCCAAGTTTTCCCACAGATTTGCTGAACTCCTAATACTCTTCCCCGAGAGAAATGGTCTGGAAAAATCTAATTTTGTTCATCTTTGCCCTCAGGAGTTATTGGGAGCGGTACTGAAGTGGATTCAGAGTATCTATAGTGCTGTAAAACATTAAAAAAACATAGTGGCAGTAGAGCTTGCTTTAACTATACTTTATATACTGTTTTTAATCTACAACACTGCATCATTTTTCACAGTCTGTAAAGTAACCAGAAACTAAAGCTGTCAAATAACTGTAGTGGAGTGAAATGGTCAATATTTTCCTGTGAAATGTAGTGGAGTTAAAGTAAAAATGGAAGAAAATGGAACTACTCTTGTAAATGTACTACAGTAAATGTACCCAGTTATTTTCACTCACAGCTGTAAACCATCCAGGAGCCCACATTTTTGCTTCTATAGCAGCAAGCATATTCCACAGCCAGACAGTAATGTACAGCAGTAGGTTACAAATTATCCACTTTTCTGGAGCCTGTCATGTTGAAAAATGTGTCATCTTTTATAAATTGGACATCAAAGCCTGTGGGGATTACTGTTCATTTCATGATTTGTTTACATCATCAATACACTAACAGCAACTTTATCTGTAGTTATTTTAACGCACTATAAGAGGATGAATGCCCGCATCATCTGTTAGCGCTTGTGCTTGGTTCCTTCTATCAGCAATGTACTGCCAATGCCACATTGCCAACATAGCATACTGCTAGCACTTTGTGGTAATGGAGAAGCTTTCATTAATTTCAAAAGAAGCCTTCCCTCAATGGCTGTAGCGTAGCTTTGCCTCCCAGTGTGCATCTCAAGATACTGTGTGAGTATTGGTTACTGTGGAAACCAGGAGACCAACTGCAGCAAAAACTGAAATACACAGTTTTTTTTATTAAATCTGTCAAAGTGGTTCTGGGAGACAAAATACAGATTTCTGCCTGAGAGAGACGGAGAGATATAACTTCATAAATAAGATGTTACTTAGCACACAAAGGGAAGTTTCTTCAAAAGTAGCTGTTTTTTTCCAGGCCCACATGGCTTTCTATATTACATTGCTCCGGTAGTCATGCCAGAAAGCTTAAAAGTGTCTTGTGAAAACATCTGCTCACTGCGCACTTCCTATATGATATCCAGACAGCTTGTTGAAGGCATATTACATGCAATAGGGAAGACAACTAGGAAGACAGTGGCCCAGGGTGTCAAGTGTGTACACTTTAGCGCCTTCAAGTATTTTAACAATCTGATGCATGAAATGAGGACTGTCTCCACTCCTTCCTGTTTCATCAAAAAAAGAAAGAAAAAATTTAATCTGAAGAGCAGTTTCTCCTTGACAGCTCAAAAACACCGGCCTCAAGGACAATCTACTTTCCAACGCCCCACTTACTTACACAACAACGATGCCAATTTATGGAAATGCAGGTATGGGTGTGGGGAATGAATATTTCCTGTCGAAGCATCTTCAGATAATGTGCTGTTATCTTAATGGCCTGCCAACCACACCTTGACGGCTGCTGCATACACATAACACGAAGCTGCATGGGAAGAGGTCAGAACAAGAAGCTTAACAGTGAGGTTACTCAGGTTAGGTCACTCGTATATGAAAAAAAATTGCCAGCCTGAATTAAAACCCGAATCGGACTTTTAGACATTGGTTTTACTATTTAAAATGTTTTATGCGAAAATAATGCGTCATTTCTGTGGAGAAAATGTATACTACAAAACTACAAATTGGAGTTAAAAACCAAGCTAAACCGCAATAACTCTTGCTGTGTAGTTACTGCATTCTGGACAAGGTGTAATTAACAATAATTCCTTATTATTGTTGCCGTGGTTTGGCAATGCTACATCAAGTTAAAGCTATCTGGTGAGATTGCCACAGCTAGCCTCAGCTCAAACTAAAGCTAAATTTACTATTATTTGATTTGTTTTTTTTCCTACTCATTTCTGTCCAATACTGAGCCTGTGTAGCTGTCAAGTGAAAAATGAACGAAAGACTAAAGAACTAACGACTCGAACCAGTCAGCTGTCATGTGAGAAAAACAAAACTCATGCAGTATTGTTGCGCAGGTGCGACCAAAATGAACGAATTACTCTGAGACTACTTGTTACTACTGGTTCATATCAAAGAGTACTTCAAATGAATGATACGTTCATGAGCGACACATCACTAATCTTTACAAGGTAACAGCAGTAGCAGTAGCAATAGACACAAATGTGTTAATCTAGACCACTTACAAAAACACAGCTGGCTGAAAAACAGCTTTTGTAAATGATTTCAAGTGAGGCAGCCCTTCTGGAATTCTTTAAAAAAGAAAGAAATAATCATATTAATCCAACAAGAGGCATTTTCTAAAATTCACCAAGGAACTGCATGAAAATTACTAATATTCCAGAGGCAGTCAATTGAAAGTAATTACTTGACCAACTCCCACCATAATGCAGAGAATTGCTCATAAAAGCATATTAAGAGCAGATTAAAGTGGTGGAAATGACTTTGTATTCTGGTCACAGCTAGCCTGATGCCAAAAGAAATATAAATAAGAGGTGTTTGAATGATTTTAGTAGCACAGAGTGAAAACAATAATGCTGATTATTGAAAAGATGGCAGCTAATATCAACATGAAGTTCCTCCTCACTTCAGTGAGTCAATGTATTGTGTCCTTCTTAATGGTCAGTAAATATAAGCAGAAGTTTTAGTGAACAGCAGCTGTTTGTCAGCCCAACCCGAGTTGTCATGTCTAACATCTGCACAGCCGGCAGCTTCTCTGCAGAGGGAGTGAAGCACAGAGGCTGTGAGCTGAATGACAATGATTAATTCAGGTGGATGGACCTCGTGTTTCAGAAACATAACCCTAGCAGGTGACATCCAAATCATTCCCGCTCTCGCCGGCAGAAATGAGCACGCCGACATTCAGAACATGAAAAACAGCTCTGCCACCCAGCCAGAGATATTCCTCCCAGCTCGATTACAGCTGGCTCCACTCAGTAGGCTGCAGGCTGGGCCGCCTCCCTCCATTAACTTGCAGGATCCATTTATCCTTTCATCACACTGCACTCCTGGAACAATAACACCATCACCTTGCTATGCATTGCACATCAGGGCGACTTTGGTCAAGTGGCGTCTCCTCAGTGTTTCCAGTAATGAGTAATGGTTTAAAGAAGAAGGGAAATAGAGTTAATCACATCGACTCAGGTGTGCAGGGTTTAAACTCCTCCTGAGCACGACGGGAGCAAAGAAGGGTGAAAGACAGCGGGATGTGAGATGAAAGGAATAGACAATGATGACATCACCTATGAGGAAATTCGGCATTTAGGACAGTAGAAGTTCAACCATTTTATCTCACATCTGAAACTTCTCACACTGTTGTGTGCAGACAAAAATGTTATCCCGATACTGAAAGACATCAAACCATTCAGACCACGCCAGTGTTTCCACATAATGATCAATCTTGGAAGGTCAGTTTTTCTAGCAGTGTTTTTACGAATGCCCTTAAGTTTCTACACAAGTTTCCAAAAGCAGTACTTAAGAGCGCATATATAGCTATATATTAAAAATACGTCAGAAAGCGTACGTGTTTAGATGAAACAAGAACATGTTTTAGAGAGAATTGTTGGTATGAAAACGAAGCTTAATGTGCAGGAAATAGTCTACAGCTCTAGGCTTGTTGCCCTTTATAACTCATGTATCAATTTAAGTCAGTTTATCAAAGTAAACTTTGATTTTACAGCTGCTCGAGGCAGATCTTAAGCTCATATTAAACCTAAAATGAAGCAGTGGCAGCTCCTAGAAGTCTCATGAATGTGCTCATCATAAAGCTTATATAGTACTGTACATAAATGAGTTTATTGTCAGATTGTAATGGAGGCATTGTTCCAGTTAAACATGTGCTGTAGAATCAGAATAGACGAGGCACATTGATTTCCACCATGCAACATTTGATTCCACCTATCAACATGAATGAAAGCAAACATGTAAATATGGAAGAATATTTTCTAGCCCCATTGATATAACATTTATGTTGTTTTGAATTGTGTGACAAAATACTCATTTAATGAATGATTTACTACTTTAATTTACCTCTTAATTCCTTTTGTCTAAATCAGTGGCTCTCAACAGCCCAAATGGTATATACATGGTCCAAGTATAAATTAAACAACACCATTGCTGGTCTATTCTCACTCTAGACAATTGTGTTTAATGTAATTTGAATGCAAGCCAGCTGTGCTTGTTAAAGTTTAACACGTAGCAAATGTTCAGCATGCTTTAATAATATTACACTGAATCCCTAGAGAAGGCCAGCACCCAGTGTGTGTGTGTGTGTGTGTGTGTATGTGTGTGTGCGCTTTGGATCAAAGCACTATATAAATATATCTCTAACATAATTAGAATCATCTTATGACAGTTGCCACACTCTGCTAATTCATGACCAGAGACCATTGGAGGTTTTACAAAACTTAATACTTAAACAAGAAGAAATAGAAACAGGGCAACGGACACGACTCTTTAAACGGAGGCAGCCCCCATGTTGCAGAGTTCAGGCAGTCTGCCTGCCTTCTGAGCTCTTCCAAAGCTAACTTGAAATCCCCAACCAGGGGTCTGTCTGGTGGAGGGGGCAGCACGTTGCTACGTCGCTGTCTCACAGCTGAGAAGGTGTTGAGGTGGATATACGGTATAACACCAGCCCGGGCCTGCCTGGATGATTGCCACTACCGCACAGCAGCTCTCCCCATCTCCCAGCATCCCCTCTGCCGTAGCTGTCATACACAGCCACCTGGGGCTGCCATCTTGACTTGTTTTGATGAGGCTGGCTGAGTGGAAGGCGGAGCAGATGGTACTGTTGAACTGGCAGGGGTGACGTGGCTGGCATCGAGCTGGGCATCCCTGAGAGTCTCAGACAGCAGGAAGCCACCTTGACCCAGCCGGGGCTGCCAGATCTTAATTCCCATCACCAAAGTGGAGACAGAGGGCCGCGGGCCATGTAGATCCAGCTCCGGTGAAGACAGCTCAGACAGCATGGCCTCCCAGCAGCCCCTGGGTCATTGTCTAGCACTCTGCAAAACACCCTATTAGGGAGAATTCTGTGTGTCTTGACTAAGTTCAGTGTCTGTGTCACTAAATGCAACAAGCTGATTATTATGAGTTCACTAATGGGATTTTTGATGAAGGAGGCTGAGAGAAAGCGGAGAAAAAGGAAAGGACCACGTTGGGAAACCTTCAAATAAAAGCAAAACATTTGTAAACATTTGAAATGAAATGACATGCAAAAGAAATGTGCAAAACAAGACCAAGAGTCTGCAACCACGCTAGCATGTATGTGGGGCTGTATTGTACACAGCAGTGCTTTAAGCTAAATGCTAATGCTTGAGCATGTATGAATAGTCAGGACATCATCATAGACATTAGGATGCATCCTCTGGGCACCATAAACGTGGAACATTTCATGGCAATCCATTCAATAGTCCAATCCAGTGTTGACATACATGTAACCATGCTACTAGTATGCAAAATAAAGTACAGAATGATTGCTTTGATTGACTTGAGGCCAGTTCGGACAAAAAACTTTGTGATGAGACGAGTTGAAACTTGTAACTACTTGCAATGCGATGATCTGCAACGTTCTGAAACTTTACACCAATGTGACAAGACGAGATGGTGTATCGTTTCCATAACAACAACTCTCTCTACTTCCTTTCTAACTGCCTGCTCTTTTGTAGCTTGATATAATTTGTAGCATCCAAAATATGAATGAGGATAGTGATAGTGAGTTCCTGTCTTGGACAATTTGCATTTCTAGTATTGATGAAACTGTTAAAACATAAAACAACAAGAGGGTCGAGATGAGCTGATTGGCTGTTGAAATTGGTGATGTCCTAAAACGAGCCGCTGGCGATTCGACACGCTGAATCACAGGCGACGCCATCAGCCAGCTTGAGTCGAGCTGAGACGGTCCAGTTCACATGGCTGCAACTTTTCCCTGCGATGTTCAAATGCGGTTTTGTCTCGTCGTGAATCTTTTGTCTGAACCAGTCGTTACAGGTTCAACAGGTATTGTGCATTGTGTGCAAAGCCACCAGTAATTATCAATAACACAACAACACTTCCTGTTATTTGCCTTCAGTAAATGCAGTTAATAGATGTTTCAAACAGGCAGGTCAGGAGCACATTGCTAGTTCCTCCCCTCTGGCCTCAATTTCTTGAAGAAATAATCAACAGGCCAATAAAGAGAAAAGTAACATTCAATATCTAAGACCTGTCAACCTTACAAGAAATATTCCCCTATTGTGGCCTTAAAGTGACCTACTGCTCCATTTATATCATGCCATGTTGTTTTTTCCTGTCTGTCTTTTTCCTTGGGGTAAAGTGTAAGCCATAACAGAGCCTTCATGGTGTGAAAACAGAAGATAGTGAAAAAAGAAAAATACGGATTAATGTGTTGAGCTTCTATAGGATTAGTGGAAAGCGCACGGAAGCAAGCGGCCTAAAGCTGTGCAGGAAGAAGTGTGAAGCTGCTGTGTATTTTTCCCCCCACACAGGAACACCATTCAAACCAGAGGCCAGAGCAATCTAGAGTTAGCCAGTAAGCCAACTGTGAAGCCAAGGAAGGCTATGCCAATGTTTTACTCTCTTCTGACATGAATTAAGTGCCATTCTTTAACTTCTTCAGATGTAATTGGATCATTACAGCCAGAGCTGAATGGTTTGCATTAAACCTGCACCTGGAAAATTTGGTCGAATATCAAAAGCTGAACAAAAACGGAGCAGTTTGTCAATGGGAGGCGGTGCAATAGACTGGTCCACACACTTCAGTCCTGAATTAATTTGATTGTAGTTGCCAAATAAGAACTACACTCAAAACTAAAAAACTGTTAAATGCATGCACATAAACATATTACTAACAAATTTAGTTGGTCCAGTAAAAACCAAATGACATCAAAGTCACATCAGAATAGTTCAAAATAAATAAAAAGTGCAGGGGTTAAAAGATCAGATTCAGATACACAGATACAAGCCCAATTCTACATGTAAAAAAAAAAAAAAATCAATACAGCTGTCAAGAATCTCTGCACTTCTGTGCCCCCGACTGCTGACTGATGTAGATACGGAAGTGCATACATCAGTAAGAGGTTAGTGTGTAGGTAAGTGCATTTAAATTGCGGTGCAATCATGTATCTTAGATTAAAGTAAACTCACTATAGAGTCATAACTCAAATCAGCAAGTGATTCATCATTTCTTCCTCTAGTGTGTGTTTTTGTCCATCTCCTGCTAGTTCGCTACGCTCCCCAATCACATGCCTACTTCAAGACATCCACAAAATGCCAGTGTTGAAAGAAATGTCGGACTACTGTGTACAGCGCCGTCTGAAATCTTTACATTGCACTGTGCAGTCTTCAAAAGGCGCACTGACTGTAAGGTAACTGACAAATATGGCAATATGGGGAGAGACATTTATAGTTATCGAAAGTATTTTTGACATCGAAGTAGTTCTGCCCAAAGTTAAATAATGATTGACAAGAATAGAACGGGTTGTACTGGAGAATAAAGCATGACATTTTATACAGCTGTCAATGATATTGGGAAATATTTGTGACAGGGGAGTTTTGGAGACACGAATCCAAAACTTAAAGTGCCTTGAACTGTGTGAGTGTGAGACGAGCACAAGTGGAGCTTGTGTTAGGAGCAACATCCCACCAGTTATCCTCCAGGTTCAAGCCCAGCTCTCGCTCCCAGGCAGCCTTGACTTTGGAAGCAGGTGAACTGTCACAGGGCAGGAGTTTATTATAAACCTTCAAAATGAGTAACTGTCGAAGAGGTCAGAACCTCGCAGTTGACTCAGAGGTGAGGAAGGAAAAGCTGGAAACTGAATTGTCTGAATGGGTTTGATACACACCGCTAAAAAAAGGAAATTAAATGAAAAAGCTGTGATGTGGACAGTGATAATAGCAGCAGAATGTGAGTGTGTGCAGCACAGTACACTCATGGTGACATTTATGTGGGAAGGCTCTACTGATTATCAAAGGGTTCAGTGAGTCTTAAGCTGTGATTGCTAACATCACTTCAGAGTCTTTTAGTCATTTGGAGAGAGGCATGGAGTTAGCACCTCTGAAAATTATCACTCAGCTATCTCATCTCTGTGGCTGAGTTACGAGGCTCAAATACAGAGTTTATCTGTGAAATGTAACAGCTGTTTTGAAGATCAATAGCCATAAAGACTGTAAAACCGTTTGATGTGGAGTCTCAATAATCCATTCACACTCTGCTGGCTTTGAGGGAACATTTTACTTGATCGCATTTTAAATGTTGCTTATCAAGGTTAAACAATCTGCAAAAGCACACTCTAAAATGACATGTTACACAGCTATAGTCCAAAGATCAAATTAGAGCTCAATGAGTATCTAATTGAGACCAATATTGCATTTGCAATTTAAATTGTGATTATTTTCAATCTTCAGTTATGTAGGTTATAAATTAAATCACCATTTTGACTTATAATGACAAATTGTTCAGCCAAGATGATTCTGGCCAAAACTGTGTTAATAGATTGCAGTTGTTATTAATGATTATATCAGGGAACAAAGAGATGTTTTTCTGCAATGTGACTCTATGAATATCTATGATTCTGCAAATCTTCTTAAACTGAGAGATGAGGACATGGAAACAGACTGTAACTCCCCTGCTCCAAACAGCAGTCTTTATTAGCCTCCCAGAAAACACAGAAGGGGGAAAAAACGTATTTCCTTTTTCACATTATCAGTCAGTCTACTCTATCTGTCTTTGTCACAGGGAAATCAGCCCACTGTCACAGTCTCACGGCACTACACAGCATCAGTGTATGAGAGGCTGGAGGCTCCATCCAGAGGCCAGGGGGTAGAGCCACAGTGCCGGGGAGAAAAGGCCCGATCCCCTTCCCCCTGTGGCACAGTAAATAGCAATCTGCGCGGGTGAAACCCTCATCCTCTTGTCCAAACACATCTGAGGGTTCCTCGCCAGTGTCGTTTGATTGACAGCGCCTGTGTCGGAGGGCTTGGCGCTGTGTACACCAAATGTCAGACCTCAGCCAGACAACTGTCTGTCAGTGCACAGGTTGTGGAGTGAGTGGCGAGTGATGTGAGGATGGAAGAGAGTGGAAGTAAGCGGAATGGAGGGAGTGCTGCCTCAGGAATCAGAGAACCTCATCTGGCCTGCGGGATTTGGCTGCCTCAGAGAAGAGCTGCTGCTGCTTCTCCAGCTTTTAGTCTCAGGCACTGACAGACACACAGATAGTTAACACTGTGGGAGTGGAGCATGATGACACTGCATGTTCGACCCCTGCAACGCAACTTGAAAGCACTCCAGTATCTTGGCTAAGAGGACAGAGCACCGCAGAGCAGCTCCTGCACACCACCTAAAACCAATCCTTCACCGAGATGAAAGCAGCTATTTTTAGCTGCTCTGTCAGCTCAAGTAAAGAAAATGTTGTCTTGCCTCGATCATTTTTTTCCCCCTTTGGTTGTTCAACACTCAAGAGATCAAAAGCGACGTCAAGAAAGCAAAGGCAGCAAGGTGAGGATGCAGCGAACTGTCGGTGGGAGGTTTCAGGCGGTCGGAGAAAGCTCAGTGTTACAGACGCTATCGATCCAGTCACGGCAGTTGACATGGAGTCCCTTGAGAATGAATGTCCTGTACTGCAGATTAACTGAAGCCATTATTCCTGTGGCTCACCACGGCCCACAACCACCCACCCACCGTCTCAGGACCAGCGCAGCCGTCATAAAGCTGAGGCTCTGTGCTGTGATTGTGGATCTAAAGATCAACCACACAGCCTTGCTACTCTCCGTCTCTATGAATGGGCATCTTTCTCTTTTAGTAGTGCTTTCATGCCTAATTTCTTCTTCTGTTTTGGAATCTCTCTTTCTGTCTGATGGCTTTGTCACCCAATTTCTCTCTTTTTCACCCAGTTTTCAGGCTTGGTTTGATGTGGCTGGGCATTTCATAGCCATGCATCACTCCCACATCAATTTGTTGGGACGTTGACCGAGTGAAGCCAGAAAAGTAATTAAGACCCTAAAGAAACTATTTTCTAATTAAGAAACTAAAGAAAGAGCAACATGTACACTGAAACACACACTAGCAATTTCCTTCAATCTAGAAATTTTGGCTAGGAGGTAGACAGATTTAAAAACAGACCTTCAGTGATTTGGATCTTCATTTTCTAGGTTTGGTTTTGGTAACACTGTATTGACCAATGTAGTTGCTGTGATCTAGGAATGTAAGAAACATGTGGTCATACAGGTTTTAGTTAAATCCTCAAGTTATTTGGAAGAAAAAACGAAGGTGAACAGTACAATTTTTACCCAAATCTTACTCAACTCTGATTTCTGCTGAAGTTGTGAGCATGCACTGTTTTCCTACACAATGAAAGATTATTAGTGACATTGCTGAGTTTGACGATAAAGTATATTGTTTTACTGTTAGCCGGCTTAAAACATTTCATCTGAATGCGGATTAATCTACATTTAGTTCTCCAGTAGTTGCAGCAGCAGGATGGTGAATGTGGGATGGATTCAATAGTAACTAAAGTGCCCATGTTCATGGTAATAGGAACATGTCATGCAGTGCAACCGTGTGCATCATTGTTGTGTTATTAGTAGTTTTTGAAAGCAGTACTTAGTAGGATCAATTCATTGTTGGTTTTGGTTTGTTCATGGGGTTTGTTGACTATAAGACATGCATACATGCATATACACATACACTTTCCAAAATGGATTTTGGCAGCTTGGACAACAGGGCAGACAGTAAAACTTTACACCAGGCTTTATTGATTGTGTAGGCATGTCTTTTAGTGAGTCACCCGCCTGTAGACGGACCGTTTGGCATGTCTACAGGCTTCCTTTTTGACAGAACACTAGAGTCAGTTGTTTGTACTGTATGTTGTATTCTGAGCTGTGCTCCCTCAACACCAGCCTATCTAAGCACTGTACATTCTCTGCCTGGCCACAGAGCTCATTCTATAGATAAATACAACCAGTACAGACCTAGAGCATGGACTGATGCACTCCATTCAAAACCAGCGAGCGTCCCAGTGGCCAAGCCTTGGCAGATCAGCCAGTGAGCAGCGGAGCGTTTCTCTCTGCAGTCCACACAGCCTATACTACTGTGATACTGTGCTCTATGACACCAGTATCAGAGGGTGGCAAGCCTCTGTGTTTGTGTTTACAGTGAGATTAGCCCCACGCACACCCAAGCACCGGAGCATGTGGATGGAATGTAAATTTGCACTCAGTATAATTTTATGAATGTGCTGATTCAATTTCAACTGCTTGTTTGCTCTTTAAAACCTCCAGGGCTGGGAAGTAAGCCTTGCCACATGCCATGTGTTCTTTTCTGTTGTTGAGTTTCTTTTGTTTTTTATGAAAAAGGAACTTTTTTCCGTACTAGAAAAATCCATTACCCCCCTTCCAGATTACCAACTGGAGAACCAAGCAGTCTGCATAATCAAACACCAGTGTGATTCACCTACTGCAGCACCACAGCAGCTGGCATAGCAACAACACGTCCCATGGTCTGCTTCCCACACTAGTGATTTCATGTGGTGCATTGTGGGTGGTGAGGGCTTTTTTTTTACATGGCGGGGGCGGTCTACTACGAAATCTAATGTTAGAGGGAGCTCCTGAAGTACCCTTCACCTCACCATCAGCTATCTCCCTCCGTCACATGGCTTCAGCCCTGGCAGAACAGAGTGGCAGGCCGGCCTGTGGGAGGGAATCAGGTCCACGCAACCTTTAACCGCAGAGCAACGCCAATTTCTAATTTAACACACTCGGAAAGCAGGAATGCGACCGCACAGCACAGTGGGTATGAACCTTTAGAGTGTGGTCTCAGCTGAACTGCTGTCGATTCCAGGATGGATTCTGCATAAGTGCAATGAAAGTATGTGGTATATATAGCACACACCCAGCTTAATAATGCATAGGTATAATGGAAGATGGTGTTGGTCTCCAAAGGCTACAGCCTGAGTGTAGGAGGAAGTCTCCTTCCAGAGCAATGCTAAACTGAGAAAGGACAGGATAGGGAGAAATAAACCATTAAGCTTTTCTTAAAAAAATATAAAGTCATGCGATGACTCCCACAGAAGCAAAGCATTTAAAGGTAGCTCATATTACTGAATTCACTTTTGCTTTGCAAACACAGCTGAATAGTTATTTTGATGTATTCTGAATAGCTATACTTTCATAAATCCAAACACGGATGGAAATGTTTTCCTTTTGGGAGAATAGTAGAAGATATCTCATAGTGTAGCGGTAATCGTAGTAGATTTTTTAAAATAACATTCTTTAGCTTTTCTCTTCCCTAACATTTACTTTGTGGGCATTAATGAATCACACCTATAGATTTGGATTTCAAGAATTGTAATTACTTTCTTCAAAGAGACATTAATGTATGAAAAAAGATCAGCAATTTAAACTGCTACAACTAGACTTAAGGTCGGCTTGCTTTGTTCATATCTACAGTTATACATTGTAAATGAAAGTAAAGACTTAGCACACAAGATATCCAGTGACAGACTGAAACAGCTCAAGTAATAGCAGGTACAGAGGTAATCCCCCCCCCCCCACACACACACACACACACAAAAGATAAGCTCAGCATGGATGTTGTTTCTTAACAGCACCCTGTTTCATATTCATACGGTTACATACGCGCACGCTAAGAGCTCTTCAGTACAGCTGAGCATCTCTAATGAAGCACTTGCGTAGGTTAAAAGAAAATCTGTCTCGTTACTTCCTCACAATTTTCACCAGCTTGTCTATGTTTCAAAATGGCAACCCCTCTGAATTCTTAGACTTCACTTTTCTAATTTATGGTCTGTTGCTGCCTTAACTTGTTTAATACAACAGTGAAGGGTTCCGCAGTTATGAGTATCTGATTTAATTCAGGAAAAGTGAATCTTCGTGCCTTTGAGACCATGCAAAAGGAAACATTTAACACACACACAACCACATTAGTCATTTAGACCTGAAAATATGTATGTATATTAAAAAAAAGATAGGTCAGAGGATTAAAAATACCAATACTACCCTCATTCACCTGTCTGCACTAGCCAGGGTAGCATCACAGCCACAGAACTCATCTTACAGAAAAAAGGCTTTATGTTCAGACTTAAGTCAAGACAGCACTGCTATGTTAAGATGAACTCCAGCGTAACACTGGACCCTACCCGCTTTCTCTGGGTTGGAGCGTCAGCTAACTGCCTTGAGTGTGAATGTAAGATGCTTGACACAGACAGTATATCAGGGTGTAGCATTCATTTACACCTTAGAGATCACCACTCTATTTTTATGTGCCTGTGGAGGCGCCATGCGGAACACTACACAGACTGCAGGTGTCAACTGGGTAACCGTTTCATCTCCCAGTCAGCCACTGCCTGAAGTGAATAGACTATCTGAAGACCTGAAAGAGTAACCTTTTCAAAAAGACATAGGAGGAGGAAGAAAAGGAAGTCTATTTAAAAGGAATGCCGAAGAGAAAGCAGAGAGTTTAAAAGTCTGGACAAGGTAAACAGAGAATAATCAGACTTCTAATTAAAGTTGCTCTCAGGCTAGCCGGCCAGCTGACCCAAGTATGAAAGTGACATTTAGGAATAAAAAAAATAAATAAAAAAACATGTAGCTGGGAAGATTTAATGAGAGAGAGTCTCCCCACTTCCCTCTCCCTGTAGGGAGTGACCTTTACGACTCCCTGGTGACAACGCTCCCTCCAGATTTATTGGGCCTCTCCCTTGGCTGCACTGGAATAAAGAGAAGAGTTGCCTCACCATCCAGACGCTGACCTTTAATTTGACACAGGCGGGGACAAGCACGGTGCACAAAGCCTTGCCGGTCAGCAGCATCAAATAGAAAACTGGACCGAGCAGTGGCAGAAATGAGTTGAAAGCCCAAGACCTTGTAGTGGTGCCTTTGTTGATAGACTTCATTTCCACCTGGTGCTTTGTGTGCAGGATAAATGTGTGTGAGATGAATGTCATAGCAGCAGAGCAAGGTTTACACCCAGACACATACATAAGTACAGCTGTCACAAAATGTCATGCTGAGGAGCTCAAAAACAGTCTGAAAAATGCTAATTGCAAGATGGCCACCTCAAGAGCCTGATATAAGATTGTGTGAGTATGTGAAGACAAGCAACACAGATTTACTGAAAGTATTTCATGTTTTACTTTTACAAGAACATAGGCTTCAAGAACTATCTCATCCTGGGTTAACAGCATCTCAGGGAAACTTTCCCAGCAGCACTTTAAAAGAGTTTTATATCTTCAAAAAGTAGTCCAAAAACAGGTGTTTTTATGGGGGGTTGTTTTGCAATTAGCGTCATGATATATTCAGGCCAGTACGGTATTTCTTTAAGGTCCAAGCAACAATCAGGCCATAAGTCGCAGTAAAGAGTCAGGTTATGTAAAGGGTCAGTGGTCAAGTACATATACGGTTACCACAGGGATAAATATTTGAGGATGCATGTCCCCACCCAAAGCCTCTGTGAAGGCGATGCATGCATGCACAATCCTGCTGTGTGATAATTTTTCAATAGCATGCCTCCTCTGCCTACCGGACCAAGCAAAGCAAGGTCATATCACCACTTATCAGAAGCTTGTAACTGTGCGAGTGTGGTAGAGGCCCACGTGAAGCAGGCTACAGTAAGAAATAAACAATAATGATCTAATAATAATGAGGCTGACCAAGTACAATCGCATCGCCATGCTGGGCAAACACAATTAATTCTTGTGAAATAAATCTCCATAGCAGCAGTACACAAGATGGTGTCCTTTACTGTGATCTCTGTCATGGTGGCAATGCAGGGTGTTAGACTAAACCTTCAGTGGTACCAGGTAGGGGTGTGTGTGTGTGTGTGTGTGTGTAATCTCAAAGAACATTGTGAAGGAGATTAAAGCTTTCACACTGTTACAATTATCTACAGACTTTTCACAAGGGCTCTTGTCCTTTATATCTCCATCATCACACTCAGCAGGCAAGAGAAAAGCTCATATTGCCAATCAGATGCTACAGATCCTGTAAAAAAATAATAATAAAAATGACCCGACAATTGAGCTCAGGCTACCAAACATCTGCAGAAACACTGTAACGTAGCAACTATTGAAGGAGAGGAGTGGTGAGAGAAAATTGGGGGTAACAGATGTTCATCTGTGATACTGATTCATTTATCACAATAGTGAGCCTGGTTGTTTTAGCTTTCTCTTATGCTGAGTAGAGATGAACTGGGTAGTTAACCAATTTGTCTTCAGCGAGCCAATTGTTATCTGTTTTTGCTGATCATTGAACTGAATGGGATATTATCTAAGTCAACAGTAATACTTACTTATTAAGTGACTAAAAGCCATCTGTTAATGTCTATTTAAATCACCTAAGATAGCAACATTGTGATTTAGCAGCATAGGTTTCTCTCCTGTCATGTCAATAAATCTTTTTGTATAGAACTGTACTGAATGGAGATGCAGAGATTGGAAAAGACAGAGAAACACAACTACTGATTTTAATCAAAAAAGATAAACAGCCTAATAACACTTATGCATGTCTAAAGCCCTCTCCTGACCCAGGCCACTGGAGAAGTGATGCAACAAGGTTACAACCAGTTTATCCAGTCCAACTATCACTAATAGTTTATAATAATAAACAATAAATAATTTCACAGCTTTTGCTGCCTGTAATATTGTAGTCTTAACTATTTGATTTTAAAACTTTCGTTGATAAGAAAGATGTGTTTGAAGCAGGTTGTAGGTCTCTCCAGTTACATCCAGGAAGCATTTTGGTATGCGACAGTTGATAATGCCCCTTGGAAATCAAAAATGAACTGAAAGGTCCCAGACTACTTCCCATTTGTGAATTGGTCTGGCGATGTCGGGCTAGGGAGCAGAGGGTGGACATGCATGAAATAAAATACAGAGTACAGACAAGACTACTTGTTTACAAGACATCTCAGCAGCAATTACTGAAACTGTGTGGATTTACTGGCATGGATTATGGTCGTTCTCTGCAAAGGCCGTGCAAAATATTACTGATTGTTCCTTTAATGTCCCTTTATGGCCCTTAAGAGGTTCAAGGCTGTTTCATCCGTTTCTCCAGCCACAACAATTGGTGAGATGGCATTTGCTGCTGAGTCACTGGTGCCCGCTGAGACGAACAAGGTAGTATGTTTACTTGATGAGTGGCCTTTTCTAAGACAGATATCCCACAGAAACATTTTTCAATTTGTTGACTAGAGAAAAATGTTCCTATTAATATTAATAAAAAGTTGCAAACTTTGGTCAATAGTTTGCATTTATGGCTCAAGTTAGCAACAAATTTCCCTCACTATATCAAGCCAAAATTAGACAATCTTCTCAACTCTGACAAAGCCATTTCAGAAAAAAGAGCATTTAGAGCACAGTTATATGACTATATACAATTTGAATATTAACTTAGGAACTAATTGCATTAACATTTCAACAAGTTTTACTGATGTGAATGGAACAGATTTTGAGAGAACTATAAGATAAGATAAACCTTTATTAGTCCCTCAATGGGGAAAGTGCAGAAACAGTTTGACCCTGACGTGATTTAAACACGCAACTTTCTGATCTGGAGTAAGCGTGCTACCGTTGTGCCACAGATTCAATATCCCACTCATACCATGGCCTCATACCAACAAAATGCAATATGTCATCAAATAAAAATATATCAATCATTTACTCAGATATCTAATTTAGATCTTGCTTTTCTGTTTAAGATATAAGGAAAAATAGTTTCTGGGTCTCAGAAACCTGCTGTGAAGTGTTACTACTTAGAACTGTCTGTTCTTGATGCCACTCAGAACATTTACTAACCTATATATGTAACAACATTGTACAGTGGTAGAGATGAGGCAGTGGGATCGTATTTGACTCCAGAGAAGCAATTCCCCTGTTTCCATTTATGAGGTGACAGTGCATGGGACACAGATGGTTACAGTTAAGTGTTTTTAGAGTGTACATGGAAGAAAGCAATACATAGATTAACCATTATTTCCGACATTACCTGTTATTTCTTGTCTGTCTCTCTCTATTGTGTTCATTGCCTGGGCGCAGTGACCTCTGACCACTTGTCGTAAATGTGGTCTTGGAATCTCAGTTTGAAACACTAATTGTAAGTCATTCACAAGAAAAGCACCAGCTAGGAGTTTAAAATGTAAATATAACGAGTTGATTTCCTGTTTGCATTTTGCAAGCACATTAATTCAGAGTGTTGCTCAAATATTTGTGTCATGAGTGTATGTTACACAGATTTAATGCTGGAGAGTTAATCACATTATGGAGCTTTGAATTTGCCTTGCACAATGTATATTTACCTTTATGTCATTCAGCTGATGCTCTCATTGGAGTTGTCGTAGCGCAAAATTAGAGGTGTCTTGCTCAAGGGCACATCAGCAGGACATAGGATAATTGAACACATTGGCTGCTGCGTGGATTAAATCTCTGCACCTCCTTTATGCACCAACATCGTGCTGCAACAAAGTAGTCTCTCGGGATATGATATACTGTAATTAGGTTTATTTTGGGCTCAAATAAAATGTAGTGGCCCCATTGAGGTCAGCTCATAATGACAGCACTGATGCTTTGACAAGAGCTGGTAGGAAAACAAACAAGGCTACAATAAAAGGATATTAAATATAGCTGAGTTCATCTCTAATGAAGCGGAAGCGGGCAGATGTTTTACTCAGACTATTATATGCTAGAGCTTATATGGTATATGGATATATGGTAGAGCTTGTAAGCTGTACTGTACTTTGGTTTGTTTGTTCGTTTGTTTGGACATCTGTTTGACTGTCTGCCATTGCTGTGGTGTTTTTTATACAGCTGTGTTTTTTTAGATTCTTCTTTTTGGCAATTTTTTTTTTTTTTTACATCCACTAGAGAGAGACAAGAAGCACAACATACAATAAGGGCCAGCTGGTACTCAAACCACGGATGTTATGTGGTACATGCCTAAACCATTAGGCTACTAGGGCTAGGCCTTACATTGGTGTCTGAATAGTTAATGTAAAAGCTTTCCTTGGTTTTGGTTTAATTATTGTGGTGTCACCTTTCTGACATAATGCAGAATGAGTCATTTATTCCATTTCCGGGTTTGTCTCTTACCTGCCGGTGAGTAGAAAGTCACAGTTGGTTCAGACAGCTTAATATGCATTATTCAACATTGGGAACACATTTATGAGGAGTTTGTACGACCTCACACCACCACATATTGGACAAAAAAGACGATCTTTAGCGCTAAGGTATGTTTAGTGTACTAGCTTTCCGTGTGTTGTAGCAGGCCATTAACTTCATATTTCTTTGGTGAAAAAGAGCACTGATGTACAGTACAATGATGGAGGTTATTAAGTTATTAACATTATTTGTAGTTGCCGCAAACAATCAGTAAACCAGCTGATATTTGCTGTTGTGGTCTGGAAGCTAATTTATAACATTGAATATGAATTATAGTACAACTTTTCACTCAACTACGTATAACCCAACTCTCTCTCTCTCTCTCTCTCTTTATATATATATTTATTTATTTATATAAGTAACTTTGTTGCTCTATAATAAATCCACTTCATGAAAACTGGGCTGTGTGTAATAGTGTAATTAACCGTATGAGTCTCCACAGTCACACTGTGTTTTGGATGAAGAAATATTGTATTGACACATTTTGAACGGCCACTCAAACTAATTCTGTTCCGATATCATAATGTTATTAACACATAATAAAAAACACAGACACCAACACATTGTGATCAGTCACCATGACTGAATTATAACAGTAACATGACTGATCCCAGAGCTGTGTGGGAGAACTGTTCTAAGTAGCGCCACTATGTAAATAGCAATGGATGTTTGTCAGGCTGCTGTAGCAGAAAGTCTCTCATTTTCTTCCAGCTCTGGCAGTCTGCAAAACACGACAGGTATTTGCTAAAATGTCAGGCAGAAGGTGATCACAAGCAGCAGATGTCAATTCACACAACGCGGTGCAGACAGGAAGTTAAAAGACAAAATTACGCAATCTGAGCACTTCCTTCTTGCTGAAAAGATACGGTCAATGTAAATAATTGATAGATTAAATTTTACAGATCAAGTGTAATTGACTGTTCGGTAAGCACCACACCCATTAGTTACTGTTGCTATGCTGTCAAGCTCCCGGCTCTTGCATGGCACATATTGCAGTTTATAATGATAACTGATGTACCAATCATTAATATTTTTAAAAATAACTCTGCACAGGACTCTAAACCTTTCATGGCTACGTATACCATGATATCATGCTAAAAGACTGAGGCTGACGCTGCATGCCCCAAGCAAAACATTGATTTCTGTATTCAACAGAAATTAAGATCAGTATTGTTCTTGTATTGTAGTGTAGGGTTAGTCCTAGTATTTCTAGATATTATAAGGATCAATCTGAATGTTATTTCATTTTAATAAAGTTTACATTAGCTGCTTGAACAAGACAGAGAGAACATCTTTATATACCGAGCATCGCTCTCACATGCTGAGATATCCAAAGTTTGACAGTGCCTAGTTACAGTTGCTAACTTATGACTGCACAACTGCTGTTAAGAGAACTGTACAGTCAATGTATGTAACACATATTGCACATGCAAAATAATTCAGACAGAGAGTAGAAGAATATTAATGGAAAAGAGTATAACTGTGGTGGGAGTTAATGACCAACATAAGGTTTACGGCATCTTACCGTACCTTTCACGTGTCTGATTTAGCCAGTTTTGACCTGAACGTGTGATGAAGAGAGTAGCTTCAGTTCTTCTCACAAAAGGAGCAACCAGTTGAGCGTGTGATGGCGCAGGCTTTGAGCGACCCGTCTGACACAGACATCAATGGAGGTCGGCCTTCTGAGGCTAAGCTTGGGCATAATAATTAATCTTCTTTGACATCATCATCCTCAGTGTCACCTAGCAACCATCCATCTGAATTAACGAGACCACAAAAGAGGACTGTAGTGGACTGTCTGGGGTGGGGCCGGTTACACTGGTTACAATGCAAATGCCTCCATGTTGGAGAAGTGAACACGTAGTGGAGGCCAAATCCACTGAAAGTCACACTCTTTTCTATTTGTAGGACAGCATTTTTTACATGTTTAGCCTGAATCTAAAGAGAATTTCAAAGTATTTTTAGTAGAGGATCTTTAAAGCAAGAAATGCATAAATTGACACTTTTCTGGAAAGATTTTATTTTTGGTTTTAGCTGTACTTTTGTTGCATTATAATGATCACTGACTGGGGGTGTGACTTCACACTCCTATTTACCATTACACCACAGGTGAGAACAAAGGGGGGGGAGATTTCATTTCATCACCCAGTCTTTTCGTATATGTTCTTATAAGCTTCTGCACAGCAATTATGTTTAGTGAGAGGGAGGAGGGAAGAGGTGAGAAGGTTACAATAATTTCTTTGTTTTCAGTCTTGCGTTAGGAAATCCATCTTCTGAAGAGAAAATTAAAGTGAAGGGGGGATTTAAATAACGTTCATTAAATGCTGATGGGCTCGATTAGCTCTACCAATCACCTAACTAGATAAAGACATGCAATTCAAACTTTTTTTTTTTAAAGTCTACACACACAGGGACATATTCAGATGTCCAAAAGTAAGCTCATAACACAATATAAATCAGACTAGTCTCACTAACAGACAAGATTAAGTTCTCAACTGACAAATACTGAATTTACTTTAGCATCCACATTATGAACTGCCGCTTGCCATCTCTCTCCCACACACACAAACACAAATGCAGTGCAAGATGCACAGATTGAAGCCTTACAGCAGTAATCCACAGAAGAAAAGAGACCAAACTGCCTCTCAGCTGACAACTGCAAATTGCAAATGGCAATGTGTTCAGGTAAAAGACTGTGAGTGAGTTCCTCACCATGTTTACTCCTGGAAAATTGGGGAATAACAGGCTGTCATATGGGGTGACACATCAGCCTTTGTTAAAGAAATTACCTTGTTCTTTGCACAGCTCTCTGATGCCTGGCCTCCTGGACAAATTGTCCATTTGGCGAGTGCAGACTAAATGGAACTGCGTCTTTGGCATGTTGCTCTACCGAAGCAAAAAGAACCGGGGCAGATAGGAATTCAATTATCCAAGGCAAATAATGGATGTCTCATTTAAGATGTGCAGCTGTTGCGACAGTAATGGAAGTGCCACAATTTTCCCGAAGCCTGTCTCTATCAACTGCATCATCTTGTGCTCAACACTAACTCATCTATAGCCACATACTACAAACCGCCAAGCATTACTGATCATAATAAATCTTTTAAAGGCACGGGAAGCTTGCTTGTCAAAGACAGAATATTTACTCACATGTAGCGTAGGTGTGGATTCTGAGCAAAAGCTCGAGGCTGGATCACCCTCAGGTTGCAATTCATGATAGTTCTGAAATGATAGAATACAGACAAAACTGTGAAGAAACCACCATAACGAAGAAATTTCTTTTCTTCCTAGCGTGGGCACAACCAAACACATGCACACAGTATCACACTGTTATGATCATTTAATGCACCCCCTATTTTCTTTCCTCCTTTTGGTGCATTTCATTGTGCTTGTCCCACTCAGATCCTCATCTCGATTTTTCCCCCATTATTTTGTAGACACGATGAAATTTTGTCGTTTGGAAATGTTTTGCCATTTGAATAAAACAGCAAATAAACCAATTTTAAATACACAAAATGGTGGTCTCATAGTATGCTGCAGTATGTGTGTGTGTATATATATATATATATATATATATATATATATA
>JAVQJD010075102.1:0-15696 GCA_036023655.1 Nannoperca australis | reverse complement strand
TCATTGGCTTCTTCTTGAGGTCAGTAATGACTCGACGTTAAATGAGGTAACTTAGTCTCAGTCATGCGGGCAAAAACAACAACCTTTATTAAATCAACAGATGAGCTTTGAATCGCGGGTTCAGCATACTGTTACATCTCATTTCAGCATAATGCCACCAAAATAAATAAATAAATAAACCATCACAGGACACATTACTGAGGTTTTTCATCAAGAGTAACATAAGTGTAAGTGTACAACACAACGACAAGACATCATCATAACTGATCATTTACCAGGCCCAGGAGAATGCTGATACAAACAGGGAAGAGACAGGTGGAGGAGAGACAGGTGGACGGTGTGAGGTGAGGTCTTTTATGGCTTAGTGATGAATATGTTCCTTTTTATGAAGAATGTTGTCCATACAGAAGAGCTCAAAATGTACATAACTGATGGCCTACCATATCCAATTTTTAGTGTTTTTTAAATAATATACAATTATTATTTTATCAGGAGGATACTGATGCAACAATGAAGCTTAGCCCCCCATCTCCCTCACCCCTTGAAGAGGGCATATACACTTTCACCTTATAAGCTCTTTGTAAAGCTATATTTTAGGAGTTGGGGTGGGCTTTGATTCATAGTAGTAAATGTGTCCCCCCCAATGTCAAACTCACTCCTACGCCATTGCTTACACACATCATTCTCTTAAACGAACCGTGTGTCTTCCCTTCGTTCCCACCGTATCCAATGCAAACTTGGTTCTGAACTTCTGGGGCCTTTAACTGTTGCTGTCAGCAGTGTGTTTGAATTGTTTAACCTCCAGAGTGGCTGTGTCTCAGGATGTAGAGCAGGTCATCCATGAATCCCAGGGTTGGCGGTTCGATCCCTGCCTCCTCCTGTCCACATGCCCAAGTGTCCTTGGGCAAGTGTCCAATTCACCCTAAGCTCATTGGTGTGTGAATGGGTGAATAAGACCTAATCTCTAAAGCACTTGGGAATCAATAAGTTTGAAAATAAGTCAATTTACCATCATGGATTGACAAGTAGGTCACAAGAATTGTTTTTCCTGCAGAGGCCTTTACTTTTGAACCCAACAGAAATGTGGGATGAGCTGAAACAAGATGTTCTTAGTTCAGGTCTACAAATACTACAAGGTGCAAAAGAGTACAGCACCTTAACTTAATAAAGCACTGAGAGACTCTGTGTGTGTGTGTGTTGGAGCAGTAACTCACCAGTTCTTTGAGCTCTCTCTGTCGGTCGCAGAGCTGCTCATACATGCGAAGACCCACCTGGGTGCTCTCCAAGGTGGAACTGATCTGCAGCTGGGTGTCCTTGTTCTCAATGATGTTGTACTCCAGCATCAGACACAGGATCTGGAAACACACGTAAACACATACTCAGTGTAAAGGGGCATTTATTCAGCACTATTTAGCCTGTAAAACATGTATCATGTGTCATGTGTCTGTGGCTCTGAGGAGGAGGAGCTTCGTCAACTCGCATAACAGTCATAGTGATGTCATCAGGGTTATCTGAAGCTTAAGTTTGAAAACTACAAATTTATAACAGGCCTATTTTACAAACTGGGGTTTGTGTTTAACACGCAGGGAGGATCTAGCAAAAAATGACACAAGTTGCATTATGGGAAATGTAGGATCTAGTGTTTTTGGAACTCAAAATATATCTGACCTAAAAATGTGCTTTGATTTTGTCCATTTACAAAAAGAAAGTCTGTCTATCCTTGCAAATCCATTTGTCAACTAACAGAAAAGGATTCAGAAACTATTTGATTAATTGATAAAACTGCCAAACTGGCAGTTTCGCCTTCGATGACAGTAAACCGAGTATATTTGGATTCTGGACAAAACATGCAGTTTGCAGTGTAGCTCTGGTAATTTGTAATGGACATTCATTACTTTCTGACATTTTATAGACCAACTAGTAATTTATTAATTGAGAAAATAATCGGCAGATGAATTGAAAATAATTTTTACTGCAACCATTACTACTTCTACTGTTACTACTTAATAATAATAATAATAATTAATAATACACATTTTCCATCCATGGTAAATGTGAACACAGAAAACAAGAATTAATGGTACAACAATTATAAAAAATGGTAAATAAACTAAACTATCATCATGAGAAATTATTTAGAATAAAAGAGAATATTTACTGACAGAAATACAGACATGGACATACCTCCACCATGGTCTGGTTTCCACGCAGGGCCAGCAGCATGCAGGGACCTAGCTTGTTTTCAGCCAGAGAGAGCAGAAACTTCTTGGTCTTATAGCAGGAGCCCATCAAGATATGAACCTGGAGGAGATGAAGAGGAAGGAGGGGTCAGCTGTTAGCAACCACAGCCATGCATTAATAAGCACACATGCATAGTTCAGACTGACTGTTTGTGTGTGTGTGTGTGTGTGTGTGTGTGTGTGTCCACGCACTCACCATACTGGCAAACAGCTCTCCATCATCATCACAAGCAACACCTCCTGGACTGTAGAGCTGGAACCAGCCATCTTTACCTGAACGCACACTGAGAAGGCAAGAATGGACCTGGAAAACACACACACACACGATTTTTCAGTTGTTCAATCTCGAGAAAAAACTTGAGAAGAAAAAAGGTTTTCTTTAGTAATCCTAGACTGATGATCAATTTTGAGTCTTTTTAGCTGAATGATCTGTAAACGGTTAATTCCTTAAGTACCTGTGTGGTACAATTTCATACTTTTTACTTATTCTTTTGCTTCTCTACGTTTCAGGAGGAAATACTGACAGGTGTAGTTACTACACTTAACTTTAGTTTAAGCTGTAGAGCTACTAAGTATTTAAGGTTAAAACTGTGGTTCACACACCCACACACTCACACACACTCACCTCCTGCCTCGGGTCCTCCGCAAACCTCTGAATAACATATTTCAGTTCCCTATTTAGACAGAGACACATTGAGACACAAATGTTAGGTTGTTCTCCAACGGGAATCGAACTCTGTGTGAAGAGCGGCTTAAGATGTCAGAGTTACTTACTTTGTAAATTTGGCATGTGCAAGGGCCCTGGAGAGAAACAACACAAGTATAGATATTACAGCCCAAAACACGTTAGGCGGAGAAATAGGATCAAACCAACATGTTTCTGTCGGGAGACGTTCATGCATGCTGTGCTAGAAATACAGTTCAGATGTGATGGTTACAGTGTATACAAGCGTTTCTGGAGGTCTATTGAACATGTTTGGGTTGGAGTTCCCCTTTGTGCTACTTCTTACAGTGATGACACAGTAGCTACAGTGTTATTTTACCTAGGTGGATACAGTCAACATGCTCAGATAAGTTTCAAAGGGAGTGCTGAGCTCATTATGAAATTTTCAGCATGCGTGCACATACAGACATAAGCACATTAGCCATGGTGATACTGTATATGAAGCAGGTCTGAAAAATAGGCAGCTACATTCTAATCAGATTACAATATAATAATATAATACATTATCAACAATCATGTATGTTAATCAATTTAGTTCAATTCATTTCTTCATATAGTTTTCTGTATCAACTTGTTACAAAACTTAATTAAAGTGTTATGAATTATGAAGTTGTTATGAAGTGTTTATTAATTAAAGGGATAGTTTGCCATTTTGGAAAATACTCAAGAGTTAGATTAGAAGAACGATATCACTCTCATGTGTATGTGTGAGACTATTTCATGGCTGGAAGCAGTAACTTAATGGAATCTCCTTTGCTGTAAAGCCACACTGTGTTGTTTTCACACGGACTAAGCAAATCTTCCTCACTGCCTTTAACATTGCTGTTGCAAAATGGCCCAAGCATGAAGACGTGAGGAGAGAACCTTCCTGTTGTATTCAGTGCCCTTTACAGATGTAAAAAATATGTTTGTACTGTGCAAGACAGTTGTTTTCTACATGTGTGTGCATGAAATTATCTGTGTGTGTGTGTGTGTGTGTGTGTGCGCGCGCGTGATTCTCATTATATCATCAGCTACGGGGTGCTGGGGAGTATTGTTGCCTTTCTTAATGACGCCTGAAGCCATCGACCAGGTAACAGTGGGGCAGGTGAGCAACAGGTGTGTCCCAGTGTTGCAGAAACAACAAGTCGTTTACCAGTCAACTCTAATGAAGCTCTGAATCAGCCAGCCAATTACAAGTAAGACTCAGGGCTGCTTGTAGCCAATTAAAGCGGGCTCTCTGGGGAGGAAAAAGCTAGCCTCCAGTTCATGACCCCCAGGAGGTGTGGTGAGGTACCTCATCCACGTCAGCAGCTGGGCCCCAACAGGACCCTCCAAGAAACATGTATACATCCCCAAAGACAGTGATGTGAAACAGTGCAATAAAATGAGGAGGGAGACAGAAGGGAAGGAGGTGCGAGGGATGACATGTAGCACAATGCTAACTGTTGCAGTGTATGACTACGGTTATGGCTGCAGTGGGGTTTTTTGGCTGGAAACAACAGTACCACCTTTTAGTACTACCTTTACAGTTTCAATGACTAGTGTTACAACTTCTTCTAAGAACACAGTACTTCACATTTACCATTACCAAATGAATAAATCCACGGGTGAGCTACACACCCGTCTACACACATCCTCTATCCACACGCTCTCACTACATAGGCTGTGTGACACTACTGCATGTCCACAGGAAAATGAGAAGAACAGCTGACGCCTCGACACTGGCATTACTGACCAAGAGTGTATGTTGGGTTTTTGAAGTGAGGATGACACAATGAAGTCACAGGTTGTTTACAAAGAAAGAAGAAAAACTAGCAACTAAGCACATTTAAAGCACAGTACTGTACTTTCTGAGGAATGTTTACTTACTTGAGTATCTATATTTTATGCCACTATACATCTAATCAATCCATTACATTTCAATTTTAATACATGTTAACCATATGATGAGCTTATAAAACATGATTAATACTACTCAGTAGTACATATCTGTAAACAGCATTAAGCAGTAATCGTTGACTGATGCTCAGTTTTGAGACAGAATCTCTTTTAACTCTCTTTTTAACATTGAATAACACAAGTACTTGCAGAGTACCTATTTTGAGCTTCTTTATACTTTTGCTCTGCTACAATGTTTATGCATCAGTGATAATAAAGCATATACTAATTCTGCTGCAGAATGACTGCTTTAACTTTTAAGGATAACATTTTTGAACTTTAACTTGCGTAAGGTTTTGAAAGCCTGTATTTGCTCTCCCTCCCTCCCTCTCTCTCTCTCAACCTAACCAGTCGAAGCAGATTAGTGTCCACCCAGAACCTGGTTCTGGTTCTGGTTCTGCTCGAGGTTTCTACCTGCTAAAGGGAGTGTTTCCTTGCCACTGTTGCCTGGTGCTGCTCATAGTGGGACTGGTGTATTGTCCAGACCTGCTCTATATGAAAAGTGCCCTGAGATATAGTTATGATTTGGCACTATATAAATAAAACTGAATTGAATTGAAGATGTGGTATTACTGATTTTACTTAAGTATAGGCTCTATATACGTCTTCCACTGCTGACTGCAAATTCCTTTTTAAACTGAAAAACATGCAGAAGAGTCTGCAGTCCGCTCCAACAACCTCCACTTAAATGATAAGGCAGCTTGAATTTTGTGCAAAACAAATCTGCCAATGCCATTGCCTCCAAAGCTGAAATACTGCAACCACACGATAATAATTGCAAATGAGTGTATCTGTAGTTTCCTCATTTCAATTTTGATGACTATTTAGATGACACTGTTTAGCAAGATTTTACTTTGTCAAATCAAGGATTTAAAAGTTTCTTTGGTAATTTCAAGTCGCTCGAATGATGCACTTGCTACAGTATAAATGGGAGCTGAATGAATACTCACTCTTTAGGGAAGGGAATGGGTTGCAGCAGGCTGGCCAGAGCAGGTCTCCAGTCATCGTAGTCCGACCTGAAAGAGACAGAGGGAGAGTCAGTTCAACAATGTAAAGCAGACTGGAGGACCAACAGACAGAGGAGTAGTTGAAACATGAGCAGCGCTGAGGCGACACAGACCTCCGCCGCTGACTTAACAGAAACTAGAGCAGCATTATATTACTGAGTTAAGTAACTCTGGCTTTGTTACAAATGCTACAAATGCACAGACACTATCGCTTTTTTAAGCCATCCTGTTTGGTTGCAGCACCTACACCCCGAAAGAAGGACACACACACGTAACTGCTGCTCCACTTTCACACTGTGTAATCAGCACCAGGGCTCATACATTCATTCATTCACGGCTGTTTAACCCATTTACACTGATCAGTTCTTCTCACACACAAACACACACACACACAAGAATAGAATAGAAAGCCTTTATTGTCATTGTACACAGTACAATGAGATTTGAGACACTTCCTAGGTTGATGACATCTGATATGAAATTGGCTTTTATTAAAAGTTTATAGGTAGCTTCCTCAAGACACAGCAGTTTGTTCAAAGGTTTTGCTTTTATTGTGAAAAGCAGCACTAGATTTCAGTAAACTTCCAGTCTCTGTTAACGTGTCACAGTTAGGCGAGACTGTGTCTGCCTTACATGTAAACGACATGATAGCTTTGTTCATTTGTCCAACATCTTAATACAGGTATATACTATATACAGGTATAATACTGGCATCATTTGATTTGCACTAATAGTTGAAATAACCTGATCTCAACAAAAGTAAACTCAATACGCAATAATGACTTCTCCTTTACTTCTTTGTTATGAACAAAAAAAAAGGCCAGAGGACATATTCAAGACATAAAGCTGAAAATCTTCCAGGGTGTCAAACTCTCCTCAGACAGGTGAGCTGACACTTTACTGTTTGCTGTGAGTATGCACATGCTGGGGGTAGAAAACTAACCAGAATGAGTGAGACCTAATGGCAACATCCATTTCTCCAGAAAGTAACACCTTTTATTTTTGCACAGAAACTGGTGAGAAATATGGGGGTAATAAAGACCGTGTCACAGGGGGCATGTTGCAGACGTGAAGAAATTGTTCTTATGACGTGAGGTTTTTGTCCTGATGGGCTGCAGCTTCCTGCTGGAGATGTTCAGCTCCCACTTGAGGTCCTGGCTGATGATGGTACCCAGGAAGCGGAAGGAACTCCCCAGTCAGCACTGTGGAGTCACACAGGGTGATGGGGGCGGGTGGGGCTGCGTTTTTTCTGAAATCCACAACCAACTCCACTGTCTTAAGAGCATTGAGCTCCAGGTTGTTCTGACTGCACCAAGTCACCAGATGGTCAATCTCCCACCTGTAAGCGGACTCATTCCCACCAGAGATGAGGGTGGTGTCGTCCGCAAACTTTAGGAGCTTGACAGATTGATGACTGGAGGTGCAGCTGTTGGTGTACAGGGAGAAGAGAAGTGGGGAAAGGACGCAGCCTTGAGGGGAACCAAGGCTGATAGTCCAAGAGTCAGAGACATGCACTCCCAGCTTCACATATTGCTTCCTGTTCGACAGGAAGTCTGTGATCCACCTGCAGGTGGAGTCAGGCATGTTCACCTGAGAGAGCTTGTTCTGCAGCAGAGCCGGGATGATGGTGTTGAAGGCAGATCTAAAATCCACAAACAGGATCCTCACATAGGTTCCTGAGGAGTCTAGGTGCTGTAGGATGAAGTGGAGGGCCATGTTCACAGCATCGTCCACAGACCGGTTGGCTCTGTAGGCGAACTGCAGTGGGTCCAGGAGAAGGTCGGTGATGGCTTTCAGGTGGGAGAGCACAAGGCGCTCAAATTACTTCATCACCACAGAGGTCAAGGCGACGGGTCTGTAGTCATTAAGTCCTGTGGTCCTTGGCTTTTTGGAAACGGGGATGATGGGGGAGGTTTTGAAGCAGGCTGGCATGCGCCATGTCTCCCGTGAGGTGTTGAAGATGGCAGTGTAAAGCTCTGTGCATCCCCTTTATTTTCAAGCTAAAATAAGAGGGGATGGGCTCCAAAGTGTAAATACACACTGGTCGAACAGAAGAGTTTGCCTTCAGATGTAAAGCGTTTCAAGAATGCTCCTTCTCAGTCTAATCACTAAGCCTTTATGAACTATAGACTAAGAATAATTTATCATCATTGAAGAACCCCACAAAGATTACAAGCCATACTTTTACACTGTCCGGTTCCGCTTTAGCTGTCTCTTGTATGATTTATGCCAATGTAGCTGTCATTCCCATGATGAAACACATTTACCTAAGGAGTATTTTATATTTCAAATTGCTGTATCTGTAGTTTACTACTTTCCATTCCCAATGTTCATATCTATGGCAAGCCCTTTTAACATTAAATCAGTAGGGCTCACTAGTACTGATTTAGTTTTCACTAGTGGAAATTTAACATATCTATGAAACAATTTTGACATGTTATAAATATATATGTAGAAATTACATTTTGACAAGTCAAAACTGATTTACAGATATCTACAATTTCATTTTGACATACTGAAAAAGGATTGTGGCATTCGGGTATGCGGGTGTCATTTCACAAATTACCGCAAAGCAATTGGTCGTTTTTAAAGTGGCTATGATATCTTCAATGACATTTTGAAAAATTCCTTTTTTGATATCTGAAATTCAATTTTGACTAGTTATAAAATGAATTGTAGATATCTTAAATATAATTGTCACTAGTAAGAACATCCTAACCTTTTCACGTTACAATTGTGTTTCAGAAATGCAATTCTAAATATCTAAAATTACATTCTTACTAGTTACAATTCCAAGCCGACATCAGTAATTTAATTTTGACTAGTCAGAATTGAATTATTGTACACTTGAAGAATTGTAGATATCTACAATGAACATTGCCAATAAGAATTGAATTGTTGAGATCAATAATTCAAATTACACCTAGTCAAAATTACATTGCGGATAATGTCGACTTGGAATTATAACAAAATTGAATTACAGATATCAGTAATTAAGTTTGAATAAAAGCAAAAAGTTGGGAAAAGTTGGCTAGTTGTAATTAAGTTGCAGATATTTTGAATTAACATTTCCACCAGTGAGAAATGAATTGTAGATATCTTTAATTAGAATTCTTATATGTCAAAATTACATTATGGATATGTTGGCTTGGAAATCTAACTAGTCAAAAAGCAATTGTTGATATCTACAATTGATATTACCGCTATTCATTAAATGTTAAAAGGGGGTGAAAGAATCAGTGTAGTAGCAATTCTCACCAGCATCAACAGAAAGCAACAGAGCTTAGTAAAAGGTACTGTCTGAAATTTTGGGAAATAGCTTTGTTGGATGTCTTACAGAGTCATATGAGAAGATTAATATGAATGTCATGTTTGATGGTCCAGTGCAGAAGCGGTTCCAGCACATGTTTAGCTTAGCTTAGCACAAAGACTGGATGGAGGGGGAAATTGCTAGCCCGTTATAGTACCTAAAGTTGAAACTTGGACTGTTTGACTGTTGCATTAAGACTCAGTAGCAGTGACAGTTTAATGTGTGAACTCACAGCATCTTGAGGATGAGAGCGAAGCAGCCCAGTACTCGGTCGGCCTGCGCTGGCAGCTGGATGGACAGAGTGTTGACGGCCGGGCTGACCAGCAGACAGTCGATGAGGTTGGGTTCGCTGTCGGCCCCCGACGGTCCGCCCTTCCGCCTGGCGTTGGCAGAGTTGTTGTTTCGCTCCAGCTCCACCAGGATCTCACTGGAGTTAACAACGGAGGGAGGAGGGGAGAGGGGCAGGGAGGGCGTCAGGGAGGAGACAGGAATGGATGGGGCAGGATTTGAGGGGGCAGGGGGAGGTGGCTGAGGGGGACTGGGGTTGGTGGAGAGGGGGAGGATGGTGGCAGGAGGTGGTGTTGGTGGCTCGGGGCGCAGCAGGCGGAGTGGCATCGGGGGTTTGCGGTCGTTCTGCTGCTGGCAGCCGTTTCTGATCTCCTTCAGGCTGGGGGAGTTGTCCCGGCTGCAGGGGGGGGGGTAATTGGGCCACACATATGAAACCCATACTTAATGCAGGGACATTAAGGGTCAAGTACAGCAGTAATGTCAATGAAAGTAAAAGCAAGAGGCCCACACATAAAATAAAAACTAAGTTATATGGCAGAAGGGAAAGAACAGAGAGGGAGGATGTAGTGAGAGCCAGGAGAGACGGGTACCAGAAACATGATCTTAAAATGTGCCTCTCTGCGGTGAAGGAAGCTAAGGAGAGGACGCTAATTAGTTAGCCTATTCCATACATCAGCAATCAACAAAAACGCCCTCATGGGACACACTAGAAATAAACGAGACTATTTAAATATGAATCACTGGGATGACGTCAATTAGTATGCAAATATGCAAATGTTTCTTTCTCTAAAGTACAATGGCGTATGTAAATCTATTGAAAAATATGAAATCCCAGATGTTGTACAAGGGTTTATAAAAAATATACTCTTTCACAAGGATGGGCTCAGAGTTGGTACATACAGCAGCTTGTATGCAGCTTGTACTGCTTGACTTTCACATGCACTGAAATGATTTGTTTCTATATTTTAAGGTCTGATGGATGGAGGCCATTTACCTCATGATCAATGTATTACATTTAACACGTGGCCTTATATGCAACTTCAGGTTTCTCAATAAACATTATCCTGTATTCAATACATTTCTATTTATTGTTTGTATTTTTTTTTTTTTTGCACTGTAGAGGTATTGTTTCTTTTTTTTTTTTTTACTCAAGGACATTGCTAATGAATTTAGACTACAAATGGCATAATGTGGTACGTTATCTGATCTGCTTTCTCGGTAACGTCTGCAAATGACCGTTGGTACGGTTTACTTCATATTAGCTGTACAAGATGTGGGAAATTACCAATCATGTGTTTGTCTAATCAATAATAAAATGGACAGATGTAAACAATAGAATGACCATTCTACCACAGCAGTTGAATAAACAGTTGCTGTGTGGAACCTTAAAATAGCTCCTTTCTCTCACCAGGTAACTACATTTGTGTAGGCCTCTCCACTTTTTTTGTTCAGGAAATAAACACCACATGTTTTCTGAGACCACACTGGACAAAATTATGTTTTTCAGGCATTTATATGATTGTTAGACTTTCAGGTTTGTTCTGGAAAACAAACCTGAAAGTCATTGTGCAGTTCTTGGTCTTAATAATTAGCAATTAAAAAATGTTTACTTACACTCACTTGCCAGTTTATTATTAAGTACACCTAGAACACCTAGAACTATTGCAGTCTAATACAATGCAATGAATTCTACCTTCATCAGCATGTATTAAATCAACAGCAGCACAAACTCTAAGCTCCCAAATGACCGTAAAATTGAATCAAGTAAATTACAATACGCAAACGGGATGTAAAGCTATCTCTAGTATAAAGACAACATTTAAAACATTTGTCAGGAATATGCATACATTGTCATTACATGATGCAGAGGGCACTAAGGTAGCCATTTTGTGAGCAAGCAGCACGGTAGTGTGAAACCCCTGGGGATCTGTAGCTCGTCTAGTCTTCCATGCTGCCGGCCGTCAGGCCTGACAGATCTGAGCTGCTCAAACTGCAGTGATCAGATTAACAAGATGTCCAGATCTGAGTGGAAGGTAAGTAGATGTGTGTGTGTGTGTGTGTGTGTGTGTGTGTGTGTGAGACACTGACCTGTTGATGAACTCCTCATAACAGGAATAAATGGCAGCGAGACACACTGCCACCAGGTTTGGCAGGACACGTGGGTGAGGGCACTGCCCTGTTGGCCCGTGCATGCTGCAACACACAGAGGTGCAGGTTAGATACCATAGCCCTTATGTACTCAGGGCTTAACATCTGTCACAGCACAGCCGACATTAACATTAATCCAAACGTTCCACTATTGATACTTGATTACATGTCTAAATGTAATCGCACAGGATTATTGGACCTGCTGAGATGTGTTATGTGACAGTTTCTCACCTGTGGACAAACTTCTTGACAACCTCCATCCCAGCGTTCAGCTCATTGAGAGCCAGAATGTACTCCTGAGTGAAGAGACGCAGTCGAGGGCACTTACCAAAATCCTGCCGAAGAGACACAAAAACAAGGACAGAGTTAAACAAATCCAAACCCAAACTAAGCACGGATTAGTTTGGGTTTGGATTTGCACGGAGCACGGAGGATTACATCCAGAAATGTAAAGCTTTTCCAGTCTATCTTAGGTTAAGTTAGTGGATAGAGGTACTGTATATATAATCACAACCACTAACAGAGCCATTCTTTCTAAAACAGAAACACTAGCTCATGTATCACGCCTGCATCCACCTGTTGCACCCACTGTATGAGGTTTCATTAATGTTTGTATTCTGCTTATGTCTCTTCATTGAACGGTTCACATTAATGCAGGTCATGAAAAAGGACCGGAACGTGTGACAGAAATATTCTGGCTGCTAAAAATCATCCTTAGGTAAATTCTTTCAGAGTACGATGCCGTAGCAATGGCAAAAAAATGTGAAAACAAGGTGCTTTTAAATTGGGACAGAGAAAGGGCATTTTTAAAAAGGTATTTTTAAAATAATTTGTGGCGCATCTGCTTGACACTGGTACGACATGAAATGACATGTTTGGCGCCTGAACCCCACGACTAGCATGGCGCTCCAGAAAATAACTGAACATTTCTAATTTCATTATTATTATCATAATTAGTTTATTTTTACTGTTCTCTATTGAGACACAAGTGACAGAAACACCATTTCATTAAACTTTTGTCAAGCTTGACAAAGGGTGAGTGAGGGGGTGGACTGAGGGCCCACAGTCTGATAAATATCACAACATCCAGTTTTAGATCAGATTTATCACTTCTTTTGCTGGATTGAAGAAATATAATACATATATTGTATGTATATTTATATACATATAAACGATCAAAAACATGAAATTGCAACCAATCAACAAGAGAGGAAAAAGTGGAGTGGAACCAGTACTACATGGGAACAGATTCCTGATTTACATCTCTCCTACTGAATAAAGTGTGCAGCTCCTGGTCACAGCCGTTCTCACCATGTTATGTTTGAGGATTCTCTGGACCACAGGAGTGAACACTTCAATCACGACCATCGACCGTGGCCGCTCCCGACAGTGCTGCAACACACACACACACACACAAGACCATCAACAGGAAGCACTTTTAAATGCTTTGGACTATTAATACTTCAGTACAGAAGCTATATGTTGAGTGCTGCTCTATTTTGAGACAGGTTGTGACGGCAGTACATGATCTCACCTTACAGAAGAATTCACACAGGTCAGGTGGTGGGTGGTTGTTTTCCAGAAGAGGAGCAATGGCCTGAACACACACACACACACAGAGACAGATGAATATTTCCATATCCTAGCTCTTATTTACACTGGCTGGGAGCCAGCAGTGATTCTGTCAGGTGCAGGAGCCTTGTAAAAACAGCCCACAGGTGAGCTACACAAACATCACAACCTCTCTTAGCATCAAACTCTTCTGTTTTGCCCAGATACCACCATGCGGGCATCAACAGCAACAGTCGAAAACACAACACAACTCAAGTGCAACATGAACAAATACGCGAGGACAATCTATATTTTTCTTCAGTTTAAAAGACCAAAACAACACAAGGCCAGAAACAGCAGCGTTATTAACTTCAGCCTGACAGCAAATATCAATTTATAGTGACAGTGAACTTCATACTCACCACAATGATGTTCTCATGATCCTGAGTGCTGAGATTAGAGTTCTGTCAGGAAGAAGAAAAGAAACAAGCCAGAGGAGTTCAGGGAGGAACTAAACAGATGGTGGTGTGTGTCATACTGTATTCAAATGTCTTATTCTATTCTATAAAAATTAAGATTAGATTATAGGGTCAAGATTAGGATTAGTGTCATGTTTAGGTAAAGTAAGGTAGGTCAGTTAGGATTACAATCATTTGTGGTTGAGACGGAGGTTCCCGCTTTCTACTACAGAGAAAAAACAAGGACACATCCCAACATGACAAGTGAGGTTTTTCTCATGTATTTATGGATCCTCTGAGGGGAAAAGAACAGCACTACTCGATTCTTCCTACTAGCGGAGCCTGGCGTTAGTCTGTTCAGTCTGTCCGTCCATCCAGCACTATTTGCCACTTTGCCATAAAGTAGGCCACGAACACGGCCCCCAGAGGAGGATCCTTGAAGATATATTTTGACATTTTGGGATATTCGCTTTCTTGCTTGTTAGATGAAAAGATAAATACAAGGCTAGCACCATCAGCCTGTGACAGGGAAACATCCTGCACCTCTTAAGATCAGTAATTAACATATAATTAATCTGTATAAAATCATTAATGATCAAATGAATGATGAATAAAGATAATATGTTAACAGATTTTAAACGCTCGACCATTTCTTGGCCAGCGTCTTTCTGAAGGTGCTGCTGGTTGCCACAACGGGACGTTTTTACACTTTTGTACACTACACAAGTGTGTTTACACACACATACAGTATTAATTAGTGCACGTAGGTGGAAGATGTTCAGTGTACAGACATGAGAGGGGTATTGATCTTCTTATTTAACTCCTCTAGCACCAAACTACAGATTTTACATTTCAAGCCTGTATTAATTGTTCCATCCAAAACCTTTGTATTATGAGGTGTAATAAACATTTTACTTCACTGCACTCTAAGACAATCAAACAATAACAGTAAAACACTAATGGAGTCCAATTAAACTTTGTTAATATGAAAATTATAATTATGAAATAACATTTTGAAATACAGAGGTTGAGTTTATTTGATCATTCATATATTTTACACCATTTATTCATGTGATTATATTTTGTTCATTTTAAACACTTTGGGGCTCCATGACAAATAGAATTATATTTTTGGTTAGGTTAACGATTAATGTCAGGCATAAAGATGAGATGGTAAGTGCTAGGGGAAGGTCCTCATGGTAATATGTGCATGAGTGTGTTGCTACCTCAGCCAGCAGAGTGGAGATGATGTGCAGAGGAGCCTGGTGGATGGACTCGTCCTGCAGCGGTGAGGTCAGAGCCATGTCCACCAGTGCTCTGATCTCCTTCAGCACCACATCCCAGCGACTCGGGTTGTTCAGGACCTTGCGGTACTTGTAGATTTTTTTCTGTAGGAAAGACAATACAAGGCCCCACGGTGACAACATGCTTTGGTCTGTGAAACCAGCACTACAGACTACAGTATTTAGCAAAAGTATGAATTTTGTTCTTGTTTTGGGCCTTTTTCATGTCCCATGCTTGTTGGGTTGGCGTGGAATTTGATTTATTCTACATAGTGCAGTGAAAAAGAATCAGAGCTGTGTAAAGTCTTCTTATCATGATACTTGTGTATACATGTGACAGAAAGAGTGTTGAGGAGGATTTAACCGAAGAAAAAAGTATATTTTGAACAATAGGAAGTAACTGTAAGCTCTACCACTCGGAAGTACCCCAGGCATACTTCCTTGTACAGCTGTATTTAGCTTAGTGAGCACAGCATGGCTCTAGTATTGACAGGTTTAGAGGCCTGATCCTCATAAAAGTCTGTAAAGTGCCATAGAATTACGCATCAGACTGTGAGAAGATTTATAATATAACAAAAAACTATTTTTGGTGTTTCAACACGATCATACTGTAATAAACTTCCATACAAAAATGATGAAAACAAAATAGTTAAAAGACAAACCATAACCTTACCTTCCATTGCAGGGAGTGAAACCACTGGTCCCTTAAGTAGCTGTTTGCAGCCTGTAGCAATACACACACACACACACACACACACACACACACA